>CABHPP010058784.1:0-27210 GCA_902168425.1 Peromyscus attwateri
AAAACAAAACAAAAGCAAAATAATGTCACAATGTTTTAAATAAACTTATAATCTTGTATTGAGCTTCATTCTTAGCCAACCTCAGCTACATAAAGCCTGCAGGCCTCAAACTTGTCAACTGCAAGAGAAGATGTAAACTGAAACATAAATGTCAAGAATGAGTTGAACATGTCAGCAAGGCAGAAAAAAATAATAAAAGAAGTTGTTATGTAAAATCCTAACAAAAGTAAGAAAAACAGTATGGTAAAACGGTGCATTGCCGTGATATTGTGTTCCCCAAAATATTGTGCATCCTAATAAACTTATCTGGGGTCAGAGAACAGAACAGCCACTAGATATAGAGGCCAGAAAATGGTGGCACACACGCCTTTAATCCTAGCATTCCAGAGGCAGAGATCTGTCTGGATCTCTGTGAGTTCAAAGCCACACTGGAAACAGCTAGGCGTGGTAACAAGAGCCTTTAATCCCAGGAAGTGATGGCAGGTGAAGCAGAAATGTATTTAAGGCATGAGGACAAGGAACTAGAGCCTGGTTAAGCTTTTAGTCTTTTGAGTAGCATTTCAGCTGAGATTCATTTTGGATGAGGACTCAGAGGCTTCCAGTCTGAGGAAACAGAATCAGCTGAGGAATTGGTGAGGTGAGACTGTGGCTTGTTCTGCTTCTCTGATCTTCCAGCATTCACCCCAATAACTGGCCTTGAGTTTGTATTTATTAATAAGACCATTTAAGATTCAAGCTACAGTGCATGAGGAAAAGGACTCAACATAAATTTCTAGAGTAAAAGCAGGTTACATTATATTGACTTTGTGTGCTAGATTCAAGAAAAAATACTTAAGGCACAATCAAAGAGCATCTAGAATATTTGAAGCATATTGCATACATGAAAAATATATATTATAAAGAAATTAGCCTAGGCACGGAGATCAGCAATTAATCAATGGGACCTCATGAAATTGAGAAGTTTCTGTAAAGCAAAGGACACCATCAATAGGACAAAAAAAAAAGACAGTCTATAGTTGGAAAAAGATCTTCACCAACCCCACATCCAACAGAGGACTGATGTAGCTGGAGTTATCTCCAGTCCCACCTAGCAGCCACTCAGACTCAAATAAACACACAGACACCTATATTATTTAAACTGTTTGGCCTAATAGCTCAGGCTTCTTGCTATCTAGTTCTTATATCTTAAATTAACCCATTTCTATAAATCTATACCTTGCCACGTGGCTCGTGGCTTACTGGTACTTGACATCCTACTCCCCATGGCGGAGGCTGGCAGCATCTCTCTGACTCAGCCTTCTTCCACCCAGCATTTTCCTCTCTCCTTGTCCCACCTACACTATCCTTCCTGCCTGGCTACTGGCCAATCAGCGTTTTATTTATCAATCAATCATAGCAACATATATTCACAGCATACAGGATATCCCATAGCAGACTGATTTCTAAAATATATAAAGAACTCAAAAAACTAGATATCATCAAACCGAATAATCCAATTTAAAAATGGAGTACAGATCCAAACAGAGAATTCTCAATAGAAGAATCCCAAATGGTCAAGAAACATTTAAGGTGATGTTGAACATCCTTAGCCTTTAGGGAAATGCAAGTCACAACAACTCTGAGATTCCATCTTACACTTATCAGAATGGCTAAAATAAACACACACACACACACACACACACACACACACACACACACAAGCAACAGCTCATGCTGGAGAGGATGTGGAGCAAGGGGAACACTCCTCCATTGCTGGTGGGAGTACAAACTTGTACAGCCACTTTGGTAGTCAGTGTGGTGGTTTCTCAGAAAAATGGGATTCAATCTACCACAAAACCTATTCATACCACTCACTCTTGGGCATATATCATACCACAGGATGCTTGCTCAACTATGTTCATAGAAGCTTTATTTGTATTAGCCAGAACCTGGAAACAACCTAGATGTCCCTCAACTGAAGAATGGGTAAATAAAATGTGGTACATTTGTACAATGGAGTATTACTCAGCTGTTAAAAACAAGGACACCAGGAAATTTGAAGACAGATGCATGGGACTATAAAAAATCATCCTGAGTGAGGTAAACCAGAAGAAGAAAGACAAATGCATACCTTAAAGGTATGCATTCACTCACAAGTAGATATTGGCTATAAAATAAAGGATAACTATGCTACAATTCACAGACCCACGGAGACCAGGTAATAAGGAGGGTTCATGAGGGGACACCCAGATCTCCCTGGGGAGGAGAAATGGAAGACATTTCAGGAGTGGATTGAGGGAGGGTGGGGATGGGAACATGAGTGATCAGGTTGTGGGGGCAGTGAAGGGGGAGAGTACTGAAAGAGACAACTGGAAAGGGGGATACATTTTGGGGTCAGGTAAAAACTTGACTCTAGGGAATTTCCCAGGACCCCAGCTAAGACTCCTAGCAATAGTGGATGTGCAGCCTGAACTGACCATCTCCTGTGACCAGATGGGTACCTAGCACAATTGTCATTAAAGAGGCTTCATTCACCAACTGATGGAAACAGGTGCAGATCCACAACTAAACATTAGGCAGAGTCTGGGGAATCCTGCAGGAGAGGTGGAGAAAGGATTGTAGGAGCCAGAGGGGTCAAGGAAACCACAAGAAAACTCACCTGTGCTCCTAGGTGCTCACAGAAACTGAACTGATAACCAGAAATCCTGCCTGGGACTGACCTAGGTACCTTGCATATATGTTACAATTGTGTGCCTTGGTCCTTTTGTGGGACTTCTAATAGTGGAAACATGGCTGTCTTTACTCTTTTTACTTTTTATAGGCTTTTGGGACTATACTCCTTATAATGGGTTGCTTTGCCCAGCCTTAACATGGGGAGGTTCTTAGTCTTATTGCAACTTGAATTGCCATGTTTTGTTGATACTCATGAGAGACCTGCCTTTTCCTAAACAGAAAGGGAGAAGGAGTGGATTGGGGGATGGGAATAGAGAGTGGGTGGGGATTGGGAGAAAAGGATGGAGGAGAAACTGCAGCTAGGATGCAAAATAAATAAATAAATAAATTTATTTTTTAAAAAGGAAAGAAATTAGACTGACTACAAACATGCAACCAAATTCCATAGCAGAACATTTTTTAAATTGGACTGGACAACAATAAAATAGTTAAGTTCCTTATTTTCCCACAAATCCTTTTGGATCATACATTAAATGTGTATCAATGACTCTCTTCACCAGTAGGAGATCTGAGAAACCAAGATTATGCTAGGAATCAATACGCCAAATATTAGGACTTTCTCTTTACTCTGTCATAACCCTGAGCATATCACTGCCTTGAAGACTCTACGCTGTAACTGGGGAAATTGTATGTTCCATTGGATCGCCTTGAAGTAGTCCTTCCCTCCTGTCCTGTTCTCTGTGTCATTTTCTCATTTGCTATTTTATTAAGGGAAAAAGAAAAAAGAAGTAAAATACAAAGCAATAAAAAAAAACAGGAGCATCCTCGCATGTTCTTACAAATTGTACAAAGTGTTCATTTACATCCATGTTTTTAACCATTGCTACAGATTGGTTTTGAAAATATACATGCCGGGCGTTGGTGACGCACGCCTTTAATCCCAGCACTCGGGAGGCAGAGCCAGGTGGATCTCTGTGAGTTTGAGGCCAAGTGAGTTCCAGGAAAAGGCGCAAAGCTACACAGAGAAACCCTGTCTTGAAAAATCTCAAAAAACCAAAAAAAAAAAAGAAAATATACATATATAAATCCCCAAATTAGCTATCATCATAGACATCGATAGTATGCCTAATACGTGATAATTTATGGTTGTAAATTCTTACTTGTTTACTTGATAAATGCTCATTTTGGCAATTGATTTAATCTATTTTGGCCAGGAATTTATAGTATTTCTAAATCAGAAGAGATAAAATAATGAGTTAATAAGGAGATATATAAGTGTTTTGGTTTAAAATATTCAAAGAAATAAGCAAAAAAAAATCAACAACCAAATGATCAAAATCTAGAAGAAAACAATATAATTTTTCACTACTTACAATATGTCAGTTTTATTCAATGAAATAAATATTATTGTCAAATGAAGAGATTTATTGTTCAGATTCATTTTTGGAACTCCTACAGTAAGAGGAACACAAATAACAACGAGGAAAGAAAACACAATATTCTTGGAGAAAGGATGCCAAGAACCTTGAAAGAACTACAGAAACATACATGAAAATGATTTTCAAAAGGCATGATTATTTTCCAGATATAATTTGCCCATATGTACAACCTGGCAAAGCAAGGAAGGTGATTTCCCCAACCACCAAATCTCATTCGCCATAGGCATTCTCTGTGATTTTGTTTCTCTTCAAGGTTGTCTTTAACATTAAGAAAAAAAAAAGTGTAGAGAGACAAAAGAATAAATGGAAAAGATAAACATGGATTAGAAAAGCCATGCTTTCCTCATATTGACAATCATCGTTCTTAATGATGCGTTCAGAGGCTAAGAGGCAGCCAAGACTAATTCTACCTTTGAACAAAGAAGTAAAATAATTCAAGGACTTTCCTAAGTACTAGAAAGAACAATGGATTAATTACCAAATATTCAAAACTCAGCCAGCTATCTGTAAATGTGTGTTTCCTTGGGATTTTGGAGGTTTAGATTAGTCTTCTGCACATTCAAAGGATTTGAATAAAGTAAACTTTGGCTCTTTATACATTCTATCATGGAGTTATCTAGAACGAATCATGCATTAAGTCACAAAATAAATGTTTATATATCCCAACCTTTCTCTCCGGCTTCATCTTTGCCAATTTATTCTCTGTACTTGAGCTGAATTGACCATCTCTTTTTGTAACAAGGGCCTTGTTTAAGCTTCAGTCTAGAATATTCACCAGGCTTCCTCCCATTGATATTTTGTTTTTTATTTGTATATTCAAGTTCTCCAAGAGGACTTGATCAACGAATCTTCTAAAGTAACTTCAGTATTCCACTTTGATGTTCTTGTTACATTTTCCTTAGCACTTGTCATTATCTGAAATTCGTGAGTGTGTCCTGACCCCTCACTTCCAAAGTTCCCAGAAGAGTGTATTTTGAGTATAAGGTAGAGAATACTGGATGCTATGATATATGTGAGCATCACATTATTTCTTAGTGAAGACATAGTATTTGTGCTTTACTTTTGATTGTCATATTAGACTTAGCATGCTCAAAATCATTTAAACACTAGTTTGCCTTTCAGATTTTCCATTTATCTCGTATTTTATTGTATGCGTCATTCCAAATCTTTAATAATTTTTCTTCCAATCTACATACCTACCTAGGTCTGAAAATCTCTCCTACTTGCTTTGCTTGATTTAGTAGTAGGTACATACAACTGACTATTTGATGCTTAGAAACTAAAAATCAAACTAGTTTTCTCTAATTAACGGACATGGTTTAACCTAAGCTTCTTAATTTTGCAAATCCCTGAAATATCTAGTACACTTCACCTCTCAATCTTCCTAATTCTAAGCATCTTAGCTATTGTCAACGGGGCTACCATGCCAAGGCACATGATAATAATTTCTTCCCTGCATAGTCTCCTACATGAATTTTAGTGCTTGTGGCTGTGCCGTGTTAATTGCTTTACTCTCAACCATCTAAATTCTAGACACATTTCAAAGCTTAGTTCAAGGCTTACAACTCAATTATCCACTTTTCTCAATTATCATTTCCTTTACAAACTCCATTTGTACTTATAAATAAATAAAATACTAAGTATAAAATTGGTCCATGATGTTATTTTTATTCACAAGCATGTGTTTTATGTGGGTACGATACTCCCAACCAGGTGTTATGATCTTGATGGAAAATTCTTCATTCTGATTACAATACATTAGCTGTTTATTCAGTGAATGTATCAAGAAAAGATATGGAACATGCCATTTAAAGCCCATGTGGTAGAAGTCCAGAGTCACAGAAACTATAGTCATAATCTATGTGACAGCAGACTTAAGCCCATGCTTCTTAATTACTTCAGGGATCCTACTATTTCAAATTACCAACTATCACACGTCAGACATTCTATGTACCAAAGTATATCCTAAATATGTTTGCATTGCTTAATGTATGAAATAAAGACTTTGGATAAAAGGAAGAGTCACAGCTCTCAAAAATCAGTACACATTGCAACTGTATGACACTCAGCATGTACCCCAAGATTTCTCCACAATATTCCCTAACATGCAGTGAAGCATCTGGTCTAGTGGGTATATGATACTTAACCGAGTCTGCAGGAGTCACGCTGTTGATGGTCCTCTAATCACACCTTGAAGTGAATTGGCAATTCTCAGCTAAATGTACTACGCAAGGCATTTGAAGCTGTCACATGGAGGTTTTCAGAAGCCCCTGGAAATGTCTTTTGGGTACAGCTTTTGGAGACCGCAGCCACTATCAGTCTCATAGTTATACCAAGTACTTACCTTGTCAAGTTGTCTGTATTGTTCAAACTTCTGGAGAAAATAAAAAATAAATGCCTTTCATTTAAAAAATGAAAATTTAAAAACAATTTTAAAGCGTTTCAAGAATTATTGTTTATTTATGTGTATGTGTATATGTAAGGATCTTTGTGTTTATCTATGATGCATGTGTGTTGGTGCCTGTAGAGGTCAAAAGTGGGTGTCAGGTCCCTTGGAGCTGGAGTTACATGTGGCGATGAGCCCTTTGACTTGGTACTGGGACCCAAACTCAGGTCCTCTGGAAGATCACTGCTCTTCACCAAAGACCCACTTTGTCAGACCCTCTCTCAACAGCAACAACAACAAAAATTAAGTTTCAAATACTTGAAATATAGATTTAAAAGACTGTCTAAAATTATCACTGAGTGATCTCCTCTTGAGATCTTGTGTAACGTAAATATTTAAACACTTTTCAGAAGCCAACTTACACTTACATCTACTTACAGTACTGTCATCCCTGACAAATTGTCCTGAATCTCCACAACTTCTAAATATGTTCCAAATTGAAGGAAAGACTTTTCAGAAGTTATTAAAAGACCAGGAAATGGCAAAGATTATGCTAGTGTAACTGGATGGGACCACCTAAATTCATTTAATTCTTGTTGGCTAAAAACCCAAATGAGCAGCATCTATTCCATCAGTGACCCAAGAGAAAAATCCCTCACTTTTAGCAGAGGAAAACTGAACATTCATTAATATCAGAAAGGAGAGAGCCCTGCTGCCTCTGAATGTACAGCCATGGAGAAGCCTTGGAGCATCACCTCTTTGCAGTCACGAAGACCGGAGTGCAGATCAATATACAGACACCAGTCTTCACCACTGGGGACAGAAGAGCAATAACTGTGGTTCAATTCCTTCGGCTGAAAAAGTAATTAAATTCAAGATCAAGTGGGGATTTAGGCAAATATGCACTTGAAAATTTGAGGCCATTGTGAATAAGTAAAATGAAATTGCAAGTATAAATAATATTCTCAGCATATGAAAAGATATTTTGTATCAGATACTAGACTCACTCTACTCAGTGTTCTTTGGGGGTAATAAGGGCCACATTTGTTCAATCAGTGCTGTGTCTTCTGATCATTAACCTCAAAAACTCAGTTCACGCCATGCAGGGACAAAATGATGAAACAGTCTGCTAGGAACTCACAGGAATATCATTAATACAAAATTTCCCTTTTATTCTCAGGTATAATGGATTCACTTAGTTTGCCAATGTTGTGTAAACTAGAATATGTGAACTATTCTCCAAGGGCTCAAGTTACTCTAGAATATAGGGATTTTTAAGGTTTTTATGTGCATTTTCAATGATTTTGAGTAGCTTTATAAAAGCATATCTTTTGATCTTGCCAAGAGAGTTTTATTGTGTTGTCTTATCTATGAAATCACAATGATATTAATATCTATATCATGAATTTACTGTGAGGTGTAATTGTGGCAATATAGGGAAGGCATGTAAAATAGTAGCTGACAATAGATCTTGCTATTGTTTATAAATGATTCTCTACTCAATCTGGTGTATGTGTGTGTGTGTGTGTGTGTGTGTGTGTGTGTGTGTGTGTGAGTGTGTACACTTGTCTGTGCATACAGTTGCCAGAAAAGGGTATCAGAGCTCTCAGAGCTAAGGTGCTAGGCATTTGTGGGCCGTGTGCTAGCTATCTGGGTGCTGGAATCAAAATTCCTATCTTCATGATTGCTCACTAAGCACCAATCACTACTGTGAGATTTTTCAAAATCCTTCAGCAATCCTTTAACCAATTCACTGTTAAATTAATAATTTTTAACAAATAATTTCAAAATCTCCTTTCAAGAGGTTGCCCACATATTTGACCTATTACATCCAATTGTTCTTCCACTATTTTTCAATAATCAGTAGTCTTCCATAATCCAAGCACTTGGTAGATATTGAAGTTAGGGTATGAAACTTAAATACAGACTTTCTTTACCTTCTGTTGTAGTTTGAATGTAATTGGTCCCCATAGTCTTATAGGGAGAGATACTATTAGGAGGTGGGGTTTTGTTGGAGTGGGTATGACCTTGTTGGAGGAAGTGTGTGTCACTGTGGGGACAGGCCCAGTTTACTGTGATACTATGATACTGCCCATTGAGTCATTCGATTTCCTGTCCCTGCAAGCCAAGTTGTCACCAGTACCACATCTGCCTGTATGCCACCATGTTCCTCCCAGTCATGATGATAATGGACTGAACCTCTGAAATTGTAAGAGAGCCACCCCAGTTAAATGTTTTCTTTATAAGAATTGCCATGGTCATGGTGTCTCTTCATCGCAACAAAAGCCCTAGCTAAGACAGAAGCTGATACTGGAAGTGGGTTATTGCTGAGATAGGCCTGACCATATTTTTCTTTGGAGGAATTTGGACTTTAGCACTTTGGGTTAAGAAAACAATGGAATGTTTTAAGCACTGCTTAATGGTTCATAGTGGTAGGAACACGGAAGACAAGGTGCGAAGAGTTATTTGAATGATCCGATGCTCACTCAAGAGGTTTCAGAGGAAAAGAATTTTAGCATGTTGCCTAGAGACTGTTCTTGTGATATTTTGATGAAGAAACTGGCTTCTTTTCGCCCTTGTCTGAAGAGTCTGTCTGAGGTTAAAATAAAGAGTTTTGGATTAATTCTGTAGACAGAGGAAATCTCAAAACAGCCTAGTATAAACTCTGTCATATAGATATTAGTGGTAACTCTAATGAAGATTTACAATGAAAAGGAGCAAGATGAACAGGGTAAATTTTGAGGTGGAAAAGAGTACCAGGAAGTGAAATGGAACTAAATTCTGTATTTAAGGAGATCCATGGACTAAGAAATGGAATAAAGGGGTCACCTCAGGGAAAGAGCCTGCCCAGCTAAATTTCCAACTTGTGGAAAGAAACTAAAGAAAAGCTTAGAGCTGGGTGTGGTTGTGCACACCTTTAATCCCAGCCCCGGAAAAGCAGAGGCTGGTGAATCTTTGAGTCTGAGGACAGTCTAGCCTACAGAGTAAGTTTCAGGATAGCCAAGCTGTGAGAGACAGAAAGCTGATGAAGATGTAATTGAACAAGGGGGTCATGTTCCAGTCCCAATAAGCAGCGGAACATGGCAGCTTTGGCCACGTGGTTCTGGCTTTAGAGTAAAGCATAGAGGAAAGGAGTTATGGAATAAAGCCACTGAGACCAGGCATGTGTCAGGGCTGTCCATGAATGGAGGCCTAGCTGAGAGGCCATTGCATGAAGCTGTTAAGTTGAAGCCTGGATTGCCTTAGAGAATTCAAGATGTAAGAGATGCCAGAGTATGGGATACCTGCCGAGGAAAGCTGCTAACCAGGAGTGGAACCAGTCCAAGAGAAAGAAGTGTGTTGCCATCTACAAAGCTGTATGGAGCTGGAGATCTGAAGAGTGTTTTAATATTAGACATGGAGATACACAGTTTGGATTTTACCCAGCTGGTTTTTTGTCTTGCTTTGCTCCAGTATTTCCTCACTTTGCTCCCTTCCCTACATTTTAGAATGGTAATATATATCCTTTGCCATTACATGTTGGAAGTATGTTTTCTGCTTTTTGATTTTGATTTTTTAGGGGATTACAGTTAAGAGATTGAATGAGTCTCAGAAAAGACTATTACACATTGTTGAGATTGTGATAAATTATGAGAACTTTTAAAGTTGGACTAAATGTATTTTGCATTATGATATTGTTACAAGCTCATAGGGGCCAAGGAATAGAATGTGGTAGTTTGAATGTAATTGGCCCCCATAATTCCATAAGGAGTGGCATTATTAGTAGGTGTGGCTTTGTTGGAGTGGGTATGGCTTGGTCAGTGGAAGTGTGTCACTATGTGGGCATGCAATGAGGTTTCCTATGATCAGGATATCACCCAGTGAGTGAGTCTACTTCCTGTTCCCTGAAAGTTAAGATGTAGCCAGTACCACATCTGCCTGCCCTCCACCATGTTCCCCGTCTTGATAATAATGGACTGAACATCTGAAACTATAATTGAGCCATTCCAACTAAATGTTTTCTTTATAATAGTTGCCATGGTCATGTGTCTCTTCACAACAATAGAAACCCTATCTTAGATATTTACCAAGGACTTAGAATCTATGGTATTGAACCACAAGTATAGAGTGGTTTCTTGGGTCATGTATTATACTCAGACTAATATTAAAATGCTACACCAAACAAATTCTAAATCTCCATTTGTTGCAAAGACAAAATATTATATTTCTCCCTCTTGCAACATTAGCATTAGACCTGGAAATAAGGAAACTCAAAACTGATCATTTAGCATATTTTATAAGATGAACTCAAGTTCCCAGGACATTGGAACAGTAGAGAACACAGGAAGACATTTCTTCTTGATTTTCTTCATTTTTGCTAAGATAAGGTCTTTTTGACCTGTGCCCTAGCCTCACCTCAAACTGACCCAACCCTGACATGCTGGAACCTATAGTAATGACTCTCCTACCTTGGTTTCTCAGATTTCATGAGTATGCCAGCATGCCTAGCTATACATTTGTATTTGACCAAATCAAATTTAATCATCACATCCAAACTCAGACAATCTGTGGAAGTAGATGTTTGTATAAGCAGGAGATCTAGACATATAAATATTACTAAATTTCCATGTTCAATTTATACACATATCTCCACAAAACCATAAATTCACAAACATAAGTAAAAACTTACAAACAAGAATTGTTTCCTTCTGGCAAATATATTATGAATGATTCATGTCTTGTATGATAGAGAACTGAATATTCTAAATTACTTCAAAAATTAATAACACTTCAATTTCAGTGATAAGCACTAGTAAGTCTAATTTGAGCTTGTACACATAGCAAATATTTAATGGTAATATGTTATAAATAAATTATTTTCGTTAGACACCTAAATCAAGTCTGTATTCATGCAAAATTTTAATACCTGTCTTTATTATGTAACTTTTATTTTAATGTTGTAAATAACCTTGGCCCAACAAAATATGTTAAAACAATCTTTCTATACTGCTTCTTAATTTTTGAAATTAATGTATTCCAGTGCCCAAACCAATAAAATAGTTATGTTCAACTCACATATTTTAATATGAAATTCTCTAAGGCGATCACAGTGCAGAGGGCTTTAGATTCCATTCCACACAAAGATAGTTTTGCTATTTAAAGGTTGTATATATTCTTCTGCATAGGACAGTTTCATTTCCCTCATCACTAAGGAAGAGGAGAATCTACAAATATTAATTTTACTATCTCAATGGCAGAAATGAAAGTAGTTACTGAGACTTGGCCTTTTTTCTCCAGCTCAATAGATGTCTAGAAATCCTAGGATTGTGATTTGATATATTTTTATATTCAGTTTTAAGTACCCCAGTATGTCTTTCAAGACCAAGCTTCTTGTTAACTGTTGAGGAACTGGACAGCACCAAAACCAAAAAGATTGTTTTGAAGTCCTTGGGATTTTCAAAATTGAATAATGCTTTAGGAACTAATTCTAGTTTTATACAGTGAACTGGGTACTTCAGTCCTAATACTTGTACTTCCATTTTCCACTACTTGAACTTAGAATTACTGAAGAAAAAAATGAGGTCAAATAGATTTAATCGTGCTTAAAGCTTGATGCAGTTGACTGTGATAGATGCTTGATATACTAAGTTCGCTATTACGATTATTGAAATCTTTACTGGGCAGGAGTATAGATCAGTGGGAGAGTACTTGGCTTAGCATGTAAGGCTTCAAATTTCATTCCAAACAGCACAAGATTAATTATATACATTAATTAAATGTTTGTTATTCATGACATAATCTGTGCCTTTTGTTTGGAGATTAATATGTATATATTAATAAGTATATATTAATCTCCCCATATAAGCCCATGAAGAGATAGACTTACATTGGAAAGTTTAGATTTCCTCATCAGTGTAGCAATGTGCAGTGTATCATAAGAGCATGAACTTTCCCAAAATATCCTTGTTATTTTTTTCAGCAATATGTGATCTTTGGCTGGGTTTTTTCCATCAGAAAAAAAAATTCATGAATAAAGATATTTACAAAGTCAGTGAATATTCTGTATTCTACCCTGGGAAATTGTTATTCTTCCCAAGTTTTAATTTAAAAAATAGTTTATGCTATATGTGTTTATCCTGCATGTATGTCTATGTACCATGTGCATGTCTGTTGTCCCAGAAGGCCAGTAAAAAGTGTAGGATTCTCTGGAACTAGAGTTACAGATGGTTGTGAGGTACCATATGGGTGTTGGAATTGAACCTAGGTCTTCTGGATGAGCAGCCCGTGTTCCTAATCTCTGAGTCATCTCTCCAGCCCAGTTCCCTGTTCTCAATGTTACTTCAAAATGGGATTTTATCTTTTGATGTATAGATTTTTCAAAGCCTCTTATTTTGATTGATCTCTTTTTGACAACCTTTTTTTTTTATTGTATCACTAATCTACTCAGAAATCTCCAGAGTCTTTCAGGTACAAATGTCTCTGGGCTGGAAGCTCCTCTCTATAGCACAGAAGGGTGTGCAACAGTGGTTCCTCTGTCAGAACACAGCTTTCAGATTCCTGTGGGTACCAGTGTCACCCAAGGTCCACCATGTAGCCAAGCAACCATATATTTACACTCTTTCTTGGACAACTGCAATAAAAAATTTCCCTCAAAGACTTCTCTCTTCAAAGTATGAAAATCAAATGCTAACTTTAGGGCAAGATTGGCAGAGCTATGGCATGTAATGACACCTGTTATGTTACCTCCCTTTTTCTACTTAGTTAGAAGTAGATACAAGACAAATTAAGACTTTGTATCCTTAAAAAATACATCAGTGACAAGAGATTTGCTTCTAGTTCTTCTAATTGCCATTCATTTCTCTACTATATGATTTAAATATTTATTAGGCTATTTTAGTTTTATCATGTGCTTAATATAAACTTGATATTATTGTATACACTGCTTAGTTTAGCAAAACTTTTATACCATTGTGTGATAAATGCTACATTATGTGCTAAATTGACAGCTCAGTAGGTAAAGTGTTTTGATGCAATTATTAGGACCTAAGTTCGGATGTCCAGCACCCAAATAAAATGCTGGACTTCACTGCATGCATGCTAAATCCTAGTGCTGATATAATGGAGACAGGCAGCTTGTTGTTTGTCTAATCTAGCCAGTTGGTGATATCTGTGCATAGAGACCTGTCCCTAAAAACGTAGGGAGTGGCAAAGGAAGACACCAAATGTTGACTTCTGAATTCCACATGCATATGTACCCACATGTAAACCATGTATAAATACACAAGTATACTATACACAGTGCACACAAAATTAAAAATCCATCTAATATCATCTTTGAGTGTATTTTCTTATTTCAAATCTAGTATTTATGGTGAAAGAGTCTTCAATTACATAACAAGCTTACATCCACTGTCTCTAGTGAACCTCACATCATCATTGCACATGTATGTTATCTGTGGTTGGTCGATGGAGTCCTGAGTGTTGTTGACATGAATGTAGCCATGTCAAAGACACCGCCTCAGACCCACAGAAATGATGCAGCCTTCCTCTAGTCCAAGTATGAATGTTTAGGAATGATTGACCAGTGCATGCACAAATTATCTTCAACAGTTCCCTCCTCCAGGAAGTTTCCAGCCTGACCCTGCTCTATTATAGAGACCCCACCACTACCACCACCACCGCCAAGACTTTCTACCCTTCCTCCCGTGCTGTGAAAAATAAGTTGAGTTTAGAGGTCGTAGAGTGGGTGCTCTCCATCCAAGTGAACAGAATCAACCCAATTCCAGCTTCTCTGTATGTCTGTCATTCCTTCAGTGTCTGTCATTTCTTCATCCTGTGTTGCCCTAGTCAAGTGCCCATGTCAGGACCAAACTGCATAGCACAACCAAACTCTATAAGCAGAATACAAGTTTCTCCTCCAGGCAGTGGACAACATACTAGACTAGTCTTATTTCCATTTTTTTTTCATTTTTGAATAGGAATTCTCTCGTTTGGACAACTTATCTCTTTTATTAAACACTCTCACAATTTATGTATTTATATATCAGCAAGACTCAGGTCATTACTCCCATTTCATTGATTTGTCTCACATTTAAATTCCTCCAGTGTCAGATGCATTGCAAATGTGATTATAGCATTATCTTAGCTCTAATTTACAGCAGTATTCACATTAGGTTTGCCTTCTCAAGTAAATTATACATATCCTGAGGATAGATATGCATCTCGAAAGTTTCTACCACACTTCCTGCTCAATTACTTCAATAAAATGACCAACTTAAGTCAAATTTCTAAAGTTACATAAACACTTTGAACCTCCTATTTGTTTTTCCCTAAATATCTCTCACTGCTCCCTAGTCACAATTTCCAGAAATATAACCTCGGTTTCATGTGATCCAGTTACACAATTGAAATATGAGTGACACCTTAAACCAATTTACTTGGTGAATAACCTATCACAATGTGATTGACACAGAGAAACTGATATGAATCTTAAACATGGATACATATCCCTATTTAGGACTGCTGAATAAGCTTTGACTTGAAGCTTTCAGGCTATTTTTTCGCCTCATTATTTTCTTATTAATTAAATTGTATTATTCCATTTTCCTCAATCTTCCAAAACACCACTTAAAAGAAGTTGGCCTCGATTCATAATTAATAAAGAAGATAAATAAGTCTCAAACTCTGATACAGTTCTTCATAATTGGATTAGATAACTTACTGCAAACCAAATATCGGACCAACATGAAACAGAGATTTATTCTGGCTCATCTGTAGAGGATAGAGTTCATCATGGTGTCAGAGGTTCCAGGGTACTGGAAGATTGACATAGATGATTGATTAAGGCTCCCTAGATTAGGACGCAGAGGTGGGACAGGAAGTGAGAAGACACTGATCATAGCTTGCAGGCTTACAGGATAGAATTCCATTTCCTCTTACTTGAACAAATGTACTCAACCTACTCAAACTACAACACTGGGTAGAGATCAAGTGCTCCAATGCAAGAGCCCATGGGTAACATGGCCTTGTATAATTGTCAATGCCCCAATAATTGTTACTCTTATTGTTTTAGGATAACATGTTCTAGAATGTTAACATAGTCTACAATGTCATTCTTTCCTTTTATCCTTCCTTCTCTCCTTTCTTCCTTCTCTCCCTTCTTCCCTTCCTTTTTCTTTTCTTCCCCCTTTCTCTTCTCCTCTCTTCCAATTCCCTCCCCTCCTCTCCTCCCCTCCCCTCTCATCTCCCCTCACCTCACCTCCCTTCCTTTCCCCTTTCCTCTCTTCTCTCCTCTCCTCTCATCTCTTCACCACCCTTTATGCCTTTTATGTCAGGTGTCTACCCCAAGTTCTTATACATGTTAGAAAAACACACCACCTTTGAGCTACTGACTCCAAACATGGTTTTGCACTTAAAAAAAAATAAAAACTGTCTAAATTGTGAAAACCCTGAGTATATTTTTAACAAGGTGATTGTTTCCCAGTTCACTCACAAAAATGCTTGTTTCAATACTTCTGAAATAACTTCAAACTGCTAGTGTTATTTCAAACACAAATGTTCTTTGGTTCTGTATCCAGAGATTTTTGTCAATACATCTGTGATGGAACCTGAACATTTTTATTTCTAACAAGTCCCCATTGTGACTCTGATACACAGACAGGTATGATGCATGTAAAGTGAAACATCTTATTGTAGTATAAAATAATCACTATTGAATGCTGAATAAAACTCTGTTTCGTCAACTTTGAAGAGGTCATATACATCTTCATGTCCTAACTTCCATGCTTGCAACTGTGTATTGCAGAACCAATCCTTACTTCTGTAATTAACTGAATTTAACTGTAAAGAAAAATATTACTCCACAATAACCATGAGCATGAGTAATACTGTTATGTTTATAGCAACTGATTCACAGAGTGTTATTAAAATTCAATACATTTAGCTTGGTCTTTATATTCCATTCTACATAAAAATAAAAATAGATTTTAGTTTTATCCAGTTATTATGAATTTAATTAAATGTTAAAATTTTGTATTCATACCTATAAAATATACATAAAATTGTTTCTCCTTATTTTTTATGAAGAGAAAAAAACTGAAGTTCTTGCTACATTTAAGTTTTCTAGGAACTATTTGAATCAGTAAAATGACATGAAATTCATTTGTGAAAAAGAACAAAAGCAAGAAAGGAAGTACTGTTAACAGATAACTTAAAATCAATTCAGTTTCTACTCAATAATGAACCCCAGTTTTAAAAGTAGAGTACTAAAAATTAACAATTATATCAACCTGGGTTGATGAGGGTTTACTTGGGCTGTGATTAATGTTGTACTGTCTTTTCTAGTAAAACAATTCAAATTGATATGTGAAGTATCAAACTCATGAGATTTAAAATTCAGTATTTACAGACACCAAGTTCTAAGTCTTAGCTCAGAGCTACAGGGGAAAAAGTATTGAAAACAATTAAAGCAAAACTCAGATCCTCCTGGGAACACTAGCTAAGTAATCCTACTGCAAAAGAAATCCCTGTAGTCAAGGGTCACATCAATATTCTAGCTTGTAATTAAGCATGGTTTTATTGATGCCAAATAAACTTTGATAAATAGGCATTAATGCTACAAAATAAAAACTTACTAAACACATATATTGTGTTGCAGAGAAAGGTATAAAAAAATCTTGAAAAAAAAAGCATGTAATATAATTATCCCTGGATAGGAATGTTCATATATATGTGTCTTTAAAATGCTTCAAGATTATTTAATTTTGGAAATACAAAGCTTCATTCTTATTGTCTTCCTTATAGATCTTATTTCAAATCTTGATCTTTGTAGCACTTTTTTTTTAATTTGTAGAAAAGGATTTATTGTCACTCTTTTTAATATTATCTTTCTTACAAAAAAGAGTAATATGCTAAAAGAGAAAACAAAAGAAAGGAAATTTTGATGGAATTTCCAATTATCATAACAATCCAATTTGATCCAGATATGGAAATTATTGTAAAAGGTTATATTATTAATTGTCTGAGTAATTGTCTATAGAGTTGTATATGTTATGAACAATGTTTTTGTATATTACAGGCATTCTTATACACTACTTGACACAGTCCTACTCAGAGGTGGTCTGAAAACCATGTTTAATAAAATAAAACCAGCATTTATTATTCATCAAGTATGTGTGAGAATTGTCAGGAACTGAAATATATAATTAGATGTATGCTACCATGTCTAGTCACGGGAAAACAATTCCTATATGTATAAGAAGAATCTATAATCAAGTCAATTATTATTAGTGGTGACACTATTTGTAATAATTAAACTAATATTAATTTAATGCCTGCTAATTATTAATCCTTACTATAAAGGTTTTGCATGGATTTTCCAATCAAATTTAATTAATATATTTTATTAACCCTATGCTTATTTTCAGCAGTCCATATCAATGAGTTGACAACTGAAATGAGTTCATATTAGGTTTCTCTGCAGGCTGTGTAGGTATCCAGAGTCACACAGAAAACACTAATGATGGGAGTTTGAAGTCTGATGTAACACAATTATAGTATTTGGGTGTAACTTGATGATGTCATTTCAGTAGCAGCATATGGAAGAGGCTGTAAGTGAAGAAGAATATTCCCTGAGGATAATAAAATAAACGTATATTAAAGAACAAAGACAGAATTGACTCCAAAGTTCCATCTTAGATTTATAAGAGAGGTAAAAAATAAGAAGATTAAAAATGCAATAAGGAGGTTGGAGATGACACAATCCATAAAGTGCTTGATATACAAAGCAAAGGGCCAGACATAAAACCCCTTTCTCCAGTATAAAAGCCAGTTAGGAAGATATGGCTGTAACCTCAAAACCATGAGAGACAGGGACATGTGGATCCTAATGTGAAAAGTGACTGAGGGAGACACCTGATATCAACTTATGGCCTACATGTGCACATGTGTATGAGCATCACCACAAGTCTGTGTGTGTATGCGTGCAGGTGAATGTTCACATATATGTGGAGGGACCTTTCAAGGCCTGCAGCAGAGATGAGCTGTTATAACTGTTAATTTCTTAGGTTATAGTTTAAATCAATATGGTTAGCATCATATCGACAATTAAATAGTTTTTTTTCTTTTAAACGATCGTTATTTTAAGCACCAAATTAATTGAGATTGGTTAATAATTCATATTTCTAAAGGAATAATTAAATTGTAGAGGATGCTAGTGATTTTCTTTCAGACTAGAACAGTGAAAATGGTGAGACACAAATAGCTATGACTATGGTTTCCTAAGGCAAGATGCCATCTAACATACAGAAGTAGTTTTCCAAACTCTCTGTCTATGTTTAAGTCAAATCAACGGAAAAGCTAAAACTCATTCTCTATATGTAATTGATGAAATAATTTTAATATAAATGTGTGTATCTTGGGAAAACAGAAAGATGAACTGACAAGTTACTTCATGAGAAGCTGTATCATTGCTTCTATTTACACATGTCTAAAAACCACCGAATAGGAAAACAGCCTTGTATTCACTGATAATATATGCTTTTTATTAAAAGAAAATGTAGAAGAGAAGCATTTTGTGGTTTCAATATTTTATCAGTGACATTCAAGATAAAGATCCACAAATCTATAAGCTGAAGAGTTTGTGTTCTGGAATGAGTTTTGAGAAAATGAATCACAACAAAAATCACAGTCCAAGATCATATCTTACTATTGTTTTCAAATTTCCTGTTCAGAACTAACAAATTATTTTCATTTGACTCTTTAAGAGTGAATCTACTTTTTTGTTTTTGTTTTTTTTTGTTTGTTTGTTTGTTTTGAGACACGGTTTCTCTGTGTAGCTTTGTGCCTTTCCTGGAACTCACTTTGGAGATCAGGCTGGCCTTGAACTCACAGAAACCCGCCTGGCTCTGCCTCCCGAGTGCTGGGATTAAAGTTGTGTGCCACCACCACCCAGCATGAATCTACTTTTAAGATCCATCTTGACCTTAACCTTGAGATGAAATGATTAAGGCTTGAAAGTGTTATTAGATGCTAATAGACAAACTTTCTGTTTTTTCTTTTGAAGGTATCATAATGATATTAATAAAGTTACTTAAGTATTTGAAATATTAGCTAACACCAGAGTAGTTATTTACTCATATCATACCAACTTATTGTGTGCACCAGACACTGACTGCAAACAATAATCAATGTATAAGTAAAATTAATAAAATTCAAACAGTGTGAAAATAAAGCGTCCCATCTTAAATATGTATTCTAACCTTAAGGCAATGTACAATTGTATATAATCTATATAAATATGTAATGTCAGAATATTTTAATGCTTTAACAAATTTTATCACAATTTAAAAATCAAATGTACGACTCCATAATTATTAAATGAAAACCCCAGTGTCAGTTTTGGGATACCTCTCTATGAGTTGTTGTTCAGGTAAATACTAGAATATACAATGCAGGCCATTTAATTCCTCTTGGTTACCTACCAGAACTTAGTAGTAAGACAGTATTGCTGAAGCTGCCAGTCACAAACCAGATACAGAAAACAGAGAAATTGGGCCAGAATTTAACTGATATGCTGTTGCCTGTTGAGCATATTTCATAGGACCAGAATAATACAGGCCAGCTGCAAGAGAGACAGCTATCACCAGGCTTACCAGTAGCGGATTCTGTGGGGTATCATACTGCTCCATCGGGTAACAAGGGCACACACACGCAATAGTGGTATAATAATGATGGGAGTAACCAGACTTCTGATACTCATTTCTGTAGACATGGGTTAGTATTGCTCCTAGTCCCAGTCAGAGAATCTTATAGTTATAGGTGGTGCTTATGGCAGAGGCTCATAGCTGGTCCAGATATGAACAATAAATGATGGTGAGTTACTTGGTCCTAAACAGACATATATGCCATGGCATCATTGACTTAATAGGACTAACAATGATCCTATTAAAATAGTTTCCTTTACATGGCAATCATTTTATTTGTATAAGTTGAAGTTATAAAGCCAAGGTAGGACAGAGGTTTGTGATTCGGCTATTACAGCAATCTTAGGGCAGAAGATGTTTATTTTAACCCACAGCATCTTTACTCTACAAAACTTGACCTGTTTTTCCTGTCTGAAATGTTTATTTCAATGATGTGGATGTAGATATTATATTTAGGTTGCTGTTTCTTAGGTGGTACTTTCGCTATGTTATGTAGGTAATTCTCGTTTTTATATGACTTCCCTTTAACTTAAAGATAAAATCCATTATTTCTTCCTAAGCTTCAAATGCCTTCACATATGCCATTGTTAAGACTTTACCGTATTTGTAATGGACATGAAGCTTGCTGTTCTGTCTGTCTGCAAAGCTTTGCTCAATCAGGATCTGCCCAGTACATACTCTCTCATGGCTTCACACATTAAGCCTTCAGGATATTTTTATCATCAATAAAATAGGGATAATATTTATAATAGCTCCATTGTTGATTTCTTTTAGTTAGCTTGAAAATGAGTAATAATACTGAGCACAAAAATCTGTCATACTAATTATAGATTGTCAATGATACTCAGCATGCACGATAAGATAGTTAAGATACAGAAGCAAATAAAAAAGAAAATATCTTTGCTTTTAATGATCCTACTAGATAAAACTATTAAATTAGTATTAGTTTTGTGCTATGATTATGAATGTTTTTAAGGCTTGGCTTGAACACATTTCTTTACAAGAAAACTGCTCTGTCCCCCTCAGAATTCTAAGGTGATTCTCTGTTATAGGTTTGGAACCATCAAACTTCACACTGAAACTGAATCCCCAGTGAAGCTGTATTGGGAGACTAATTGTTTAGGAGGTTTTGGGGCTGAAGTTTTTAAGAAGCACCTTGAGCTTTGGAAGTGGGGGTGATGGGAAGCATCCAAGGTCAATCATGTTCTCTGCTCTTCTGTGTTATAAGGAGAGAGCAATAAACACAACATTGTAAGTGTGGAACTTAGCAGAAATGATATGTTGGTACCTGAATGAATTTTTAGTATTCATAAACAACTCACTTTGTGGAATTTTCTTACAGTAGTAAAGCCACTGTAACACCTCCTCATATGTTTTCTGTACACCAATTTCAACAACTCACAAAATTTAGGGGAAATGACTATATATGCCCTTTCAATACCTGTTAAGAGAATCAACACAAACATACTCTCAATCACCTCTGCTATAAAAATGTCTAATACTTCAATCTATCCTTTTGAACTAAATATTTTTTTCAATTTTATTACACTTGAGAAATTACCTTAACATCTATCACAATCACATGGTCAACAATGAGGAAAATGACATTAAGCTAAGTTAGGAAACCCAATAACAGCCAGCCTAAAAATAGCATACAGCGGCTTTTAAAACTGTAACAGAATGCCATTAAAATACATAGATCAATGGGTCTAAGTCTTTAATATAGTTCTTCATGTTGTGGTGACCTCCAACCATACAATTATTTCATTGCTACGTTATAACTATAATTTCATAACTATATAAGTTTGCTACTGTTATGAATCATAATGTAAATATATTATATGCTGGATTTCTGATGTGGGATGACTCATCCCTAGCCAGTTTGAGGCCCAGCCAAGTAAAAAAGAGACATTCTGAGAGCCAGCCTGGGTCTGCCTAGGGGTCTTAGCAACAGCAGCTGAAACATGATCTGAAGATGACCCGGACCAATGAGGGGCAGTCATATCATACCAGCAGATGCATATTCATCAGAACTCCCCCGCAAGGTGGGGTGGAGGGTATGTATATAAGGCTTGCCTCTTCCTGAATAAACTGAGCTTGTTTCAACATTCTCCCAGAGTCTGTGTGGTTTGACTCTGTGCCTACTTGGCCCCCACCCCCCAAGGGAACAACAGCAAAGGACCCTGCTACATCTGGTGCCGAAACCCGGGAAATTGGTACTTGAACAGGGTCTGTTTGTCTCCCTTTACTCATGTGTGGCGCTGGTTGAGCAGCCCCCTTGAGTGGTATATTTCAGTGAGTAGGTCCCTCTATGTTGTTGTGTAAATTCGGTCCCTTCAGCAGGTAAATGCTTTCTTCTTTCTGTTTGTCTTGTTTGTGAGTCTGTCTGTACAGTAGGGTGGCACATACTTTTGTTCAGGCTCGCCTGGTATTTCCACATAAGGGCTGGTCCCTCAGGAAACAACAGCCACCATCTGACTATTTTTAATTGTATATGTGTATGTCTGTATATATATATATATATATATATATATATATATATGTGTGTGTGTGTGTGTGTGTGTGTGTGTGTGTGTGTGTATGTATGTATGTATGTTTGTGTGTGTTTGTGAATGCATACGTGTGCTTGTGGGTTTTGATGACTGGAGAGATGGATCAGTAGTTAATAGTGCTTGCTCCATAGATCTTGTCATAGAACATGTGGGAACTCTTTGGATAAGAGTTCTGTTCCTGGCCAGAAACAGTGAAGTGGCCTCAAGAGTAACTCTCCAATTGTTTGTTATGCCCATTTTGTTGACTATAATTGCTGGCCTAAAGTCATCCTCTACTGAGGCCCACAATAAGCACTGCCAGAAACAATGTAACATCAACTTATCTATTGCCTTCATTCCATCCATGACTGATATTTCCTCTGCCTCTGCTGACAAGGAGAGGCATGAGAATAGACATAAAGTGAAGGAAAGGGATGGAAAGAGAGGAAATGGTTGCCACAGCATCTAAGCCTATACCAGCAGCCCCTCTCTCTGCTCCCCCCATGCCTCAAGTGGCTACCCCCTCACTGCAGTATCCACAGAGTGATTTGACTGGATGTCTGCCTGCTGAGACAGCTGCTCTGCATACCTCCCAGCCTATTTTACCTATGGTGCCACACATGTCCACTATGTCACTTCCAGTTAATGTGGGCCCCAATGTGGCTAACCAGCCATGGATACCTACCCCTCTTGCAGACCTGTCTTTGGTCCATAAGGCTGCTAATGAATCAGGTCGTGACTCGCCATATTTTGAGCAAGTCCTATGGCAATGGGCAATGCATTTATAGACTTATTATGACTGGCACCATTTGATGAAGGCTGTGTTGTAGCCTGAGGTCTTCCTTAATTGGCAAGCTGCCTATGATGACCAGGCCAAGGCTCAGGCTCATTTTAATATACAGTACAACATCGCTATTTCTCTTGAGATGCTCATAGGTCGAGGATCATATGTTCACCCTGTCATACAAGCCCAAATTGGACAACACACTTATTTACTTGCCTTGGGAGACACCATTGCCCTTGGTGCATTGAAGGGATCCCATCACCCTTCTTTGGCAATACTCTGTTCCCTGTTAACCTGAGGGTGAGGATATGTTTGCATTTTTCCCCAGAATACTACCACACCAATATGGGTACCCTCCAGAGATGTGTGTCCGGCAACAGACTAAGAGACTTAGGACAAAGAAGAAGCTTCAGAAGGGTAATGTATGATTTGCCCTGCTACTGTGGTATTAGTAAAGGTCATGTCATCACTGGCAGGCGACCCTAGATATTAAGCAATTGCCTCACCCCCTACAAGGTCACTAATGCATCACCAGAAGGACTTCGATTGGTGCGATAAAAATGACTGGGGTCCCATCCATGTCCTTGAGATTGAAATTTTTACTAATCCTTCTCTTGTTTAAATATCTTCTGCAACAGGTTCACCAACAGAAGGTGGCCACAAAGGTGACCCTATAGGTTTTATTGGCTCTCAGACCTAGATTATTGGCTCATTGAGATACAGAAGGCTAGTGCCTAAAGCCCACCACCCAGACAGCTCTCCAGGACTGATGCTCTCCCAGGGCTGGTAGTCAATGATGAATACAAGCTTGTTTGGCAAGCCATTCTAAGACAGGCACAGTCCAATATGCTGAGCTCTCCTGAGGTGGGGTCAACAAGGTTAGGGCAATGCACCCTAGCTCCCACTGAGCATGTCCTATAAAATAATAAAAAGGGTGGATATGTGGGATGACTCATCCCTAGTCGGCTTGAGGCCCCCCCAAGTAAAAAAGAGACTTTCTGAGAGCCAGCCTGGGTCTGCCTAAGGATCTTAGCAACAGCAGCTGAAACATGATCTGAAGATGACCCGGACCAATGAGGGGCAGTCATGTCATACCAGCAGATGCATATTCATTAGACCTCCCCCCAGGGTGGGGTGGAGGGTATATAAGGCTTGCCTCTTCCTGAATAAACTGAGCTTGTTGTTTCGACATTCTCCCAGAGTCTGTGTGGTTTGACTCTGCACCTGCTTGGCCCCCACCCCCAAAGGGAAAAACAGCAAAGGACCCTGCTACAATCTGATATGTGACCCCCCAATGGGGTTGCAACCCACAGGTTGAGTACAATGGGCATAAACTGTTTTAATGAGGAATGCAAATCAGTGAGGATAAGATTTTTTGCTGTGTTCGCTGATGTGTCATCAGAAAAAATCTGGTCATATTACTGATTATACTCTATTATACTAAGGTAGAATAATCATATTTAAATTACTTTAAATTAAATTTTAAAATATAATAGACTAATAGGGATTGTTATCTAGGAAAAAGAAGTTAACTTTAAAGGTGTACTCATGTAGGATTGAAAATTAAGAAAAACACAAAATTTCCTTGATTTATCATCAAACAACATAGTCAGTCTTTTTATTCCTTTTCAGTCTTTCCCACCATGTAGGTGATAGTATCTCGTGATATGTTGCCTATAAAAATGTTGGTAAATCCTGTGCAGATGATTTAAAATCTAGCAAATATAGAGTCAGTCACTTTTAGTGAAATAAACACACGATAACAAGCTTTCTTCACCTAAACTGGTCATTCCTTACTGCTCTTTCTACCCAGAAAAACTGATTTGAATATCCCAAACTACATCCAATAAGAGAGAATAAAAGTAACAACAACAATGTTTTTAGGGCAAGGAAAAGACAAAATATTTATGTTGACTGAGTTTGAATCCAAGCGTTTTTGGAGAGGAGCCTGAGCTTAACCATTGTGCACTTATGCAAATTCTGTTTTTGGATGTGACTAAATATCTCAGTTGCTGGTGGACTCCTCAAATCCATCAGCCAATTTACATATCTAGGAATCTTATTAGAGTCCTGTGCCTTGAGGAATCATGTAGGCAACATAAGTGACTAAACAGCTTGTGTCTGTTCGGCACAACAAATGCCACCGTCCTAAAACCTTTCAGCTTGTTGTTCAGCTACACAAGAATATTAAACAAACTATTTCCATATGAGATCTGATTCTCAAACATTTGAAACGAATCTACTTTATTTTATAGATGCACTTTAAAAACAAAACAATACAAGGGTAAAGTATAGTTCTAAAGCACACCATAAAGACTGGTTATGTAGGCAACTCTACAAAAACACCCACGTTTAAGTTCCAATATTTAATACTTAAAGTCCTGTTTGTTTTAGTCACTAATCTTACAGTTTAAACATTTTTGTTTTACTGCTTTTCCATTCCTAAATGTTCTCACCATAACTGCAAAACTTCAGTGGGTTGGCCCAAAGGTTTTGATAATTGTGTGGTAACCCATAGCCAGTAAACCAATAATGCTTTTCTTGTTCACAAACTAGGTTCTACAGGATTGACTGAGAATGGCCAGCACACTAGAAAAACAAATCATTAAATAGTTATTTTCTGCATGTGTAATGGGTACCCAAGGACAGTGTTAGTGACATTATAAGAAAACTACTCAAAAAGCAATTTTTTCAGTGCAATTCATCCATCCCTGTAGATGTGTCCAACCGTCGTATAAATAAGAAACACAGAATCAATGCAAAGAAGAAAGCCAAGAGGTCAGAGCTAAGAGCCAAAACCTTACCCTTCCTCCTGCAGTGGTCCTACCTCTCCGAAGGAGCTGATACTTCCTGTGTTAAAGTCTTTATATAGTCTCTGTTCTGCCTTCTCATTGGTTGTAAACCCAACCACAGGACTGCCTCATTACAGCCTGTCTGTATAGACCTCCAGGTGTTCTATGGTTGGTAATGAGATTAAAGGCATGTGTATCCAATGCTGGCTATATCCCTGGACACACAGAGACTTACCTAGCTCAAATGTACACCACCACTGCCCTGCTTTCCTATGGCTTGCTAATAGCTCTGACCCCCAGGCAACTTTATTTATTAACATACAAATAACATTTTGGTACAAAGAAAATATCACCATACATCCCAATTGAAATGACTATGCATTTGACAAAGTGGGCACTTAGGTGTCCTTGATTAGCATGGCAGATTTATTTATAATCTGTCCACTGTAAACAAATAACCTATTCAACTCTCTGAGCCTTATCAGTGATGCTTTTCTGCCTTTCTGCCTGGCCTGTCTTGTCACATGCTCTGACACCTGCCAGTTCTGTGGCAGACACTGTCATTGTGAAGTCTAAGTTTAAACCACTTCATCCTCTGGGAATACTCTGAGAAATTTCCCTGACACTCAGAAAATTCAGTCACTTCTGCAACCTTACACAGAGTTCACAAAATGAAATAGACTACTTTCAGGGTCACTCATTCTTATGTGTGGCCTATATATTAAAGGTTGATTCTAAGAGAATTGGAGAGTAGTCCCATTATACAGTAATACATAACCTGTGACCACTGTAAAAAACATCAAAACTACTAGGACTATGAGCTGTTTCTGCATGTCAAATATGCCAAATTTACCAGATGCCACCAGTTGAGCCTGCCTTGGCTCCTACCATAGTCATACATCACACACACACACACACACACACACACACACACACACACACAC
>CABHPP010058787.1:0-21624 GCA_902168425.1 Peromyscus attwateri
ACACACACACACACACACACACACACACACACACACACACAACCAAATG
Source organism: Peromyscus attwateri (assembly GCA_902168425.1). Taxonomy (NCBI): domain Eukaryota; kingdom Metazoa; phylum Chordata; class Mammalia; order Rodentia; family Cricetidae; genus Peromyscus; species Peromyscus attwateri. The sequence continues at coordinate 50 of CABHPP010058787.1, forward strand.
CACAAAAGTTAGGATCCCAAATGCTGTCTAGACAGAATGGATTTCCAGATTCACAGTTGTTGGCTTGAACGTGTTGAAGCCTTGGTATCTATAATTGAGAGAGGCCATAAAAGGAGGGGGATATTATTATTTGGAGGAAGAGAGCCAGAAGTTGATTTTGACACATTTCCTTTGAAATGTCTTCAGATATCCGGGTGAAAAATATTGCATTGATAGTCGGTGAGCAAGTTTGCTGTTCAGTAGAGGCAGCAAATTTGAGGATAAGCCTTTAGGAATTAGTAGGATGCAGATGTCCCAGGTCTTTATCCATCACCCATTCATTGATTTTTATCAGCTTGTCATTATTTAATGACTTATCTGTCTATCTGCATTAAGGTCCTGGAAGCCAGAGACAATATCTTACTTGATATTTTAATGTTTTGCTCGTGGCAGCCTGGCCTTGGTGTGAAACTGCAGGGTTGTTTTCTGTGTGGGTGTGAGCAACTGGGCTTAATTAGTGCCTTGCCAGGGAAAGCCATTTTCTTAAAATCAAAAGGTTACAGTTTAGAAGCTGTCAAAGAGGAAACAGGCTGTTAACTTTATAGCTTATAGTCAAAGCTTAAGATTTTTATCAGCTCTGGGTATTTATTTCTGGCACCCAATTGCTTCTATCACTGTGTCTCTAGGAAATGCATTTTTTGGTAGCCTGCCTCACTACATAGTAATAATTCAGGTGTAGGTGACAGCATCAAAAAAAAAAAAGATTTTATTTTATCTTGAATTATGTGTGTGAATTATGTGTGTATGCATGTCTGTGTGTTGGTGTGTGCGTGTGAATGTAGGCTCTCAAAGAGGCTACAAGAAGAGTCCCTATTACATGAGTTACAGGCTTTGTGAGCCACTTGCCAGAGGTGCTGTGAACCAAACTTGGGCCCTGTGCAAGAGCAGAAAGTACTCAAGTATTCTTGTTTGTTTGTTTGTTTGTTTGGTTTTTCAAAACAGGGTTTTTCTGCATAGCCCTGGCTGGAACTGAATTTTGTAGACTAGGCTGGCCTCAAACTCTGAAATCTACCTGCCTCTGCTTCCCACCACCACCCAGAAAGTACTCTTAAGTGCAGAGTCCAAGAGAAATTCTTTATCTCTTTTCCATATAATGACTTTTTGATGGAGACAGACCACCAGAGCGCACAGAGCGCTTCACTATTGTGATTATTGTAAGAAGTGGGGGGGTTCTGTGTGATTTTTATTGGTTAAGCTGATAGTCTCTTCAATTTTGACATGCTTATGCTTAGAGTATAATGTAAGAGAGTCCTCAGTTACCGTGGTTTTGCTTTCTGAGATTTTACTTATCTCCAGTTAACAATGGCCCAAGAACATTAAATGAAAAATTGGAGAGTGAGAGAGATGCCGTTCATATTCCTTCTTGTTGCAGTATAATGTTACAGTTACTCTATCTTATCAGCCAATTGTTGCTAAAATGGTTTTATAATAAAAAAACCTGGAACCAGGTATTGGAGTAAATGCTGAAAGATCAGAGAGACAAAGGAACAAGCCACTGCCACATCTTACCTCACCAACTCCACCAATCCTCTGACTCAATGTGTCTAAGCCCTCAACCGAAAGGGGTCCAGCCGAAAAGGCTCTAGCTGAAAGTTTCAGCTGAAAGAGCTCTTAGTTCCTGTCTCCTCACGCCTAATAGACCTTTCTCTGCCCAGTCACATTACTTCCTGCCTAGTGCTGGGATTTAAGGTGTGTGCCACCACTGCCTGGCTCTGTTTTTCTCCTAGACTGAATCAATCTCATGTAGTCCAGGGTGGCTTTGAACTCACAGAGATCCAGACACATCTCTGCCTCCCGAGTGCTAGGATTAAAGGTGTGTGCCACCACTGCCTGGCCTCTATGTTAGTCTATTGGCTGGCTTTGTCCTCTGATCCTCAGGCAAGCTTTATTTGATATCACCACAGTTAATAGTAGTGCAGTTGCTCTACTTTATTATTTTAACCCCGACTTTTAAACTGAAGTTTAGCATAGCTTTGTATGTAGGTATAAGGAAAACCTGTAGTATATATAGGTGTTTGGGATTGGATGAGAAATGAGAAATGGGCTCATATATTGGAATAATTGGCCCCCAGTTAGCGACACTGAGGAGGTTATGGACACTTCTGGAGGTATGCTCTTGCTTGAGGAAGTAGTCCCCGTGGTAGGCTTTAAGGGCCCACAGCCCCACCCCCAGCTTCTTGCTCCCTCTTCCTGCTCTTTGTGTGTTGTTGAGATGCATTTTCCTGCTTCTGCTGCTTGCCCAGAGAAAGCGTGTCAAGAGTGGTTTCCTTAAGACTGAGTTTTGGGCTCTTTTCTCATTAGAATGCAACTTCTCAGATGTTTAATACTAACTATGCATCGTTTTTTATAACAGTTCGTTGTGTGGACCCCATACATGTAGGTTTCCAGAGGATAGGTCAAAGAAGAAAGTGATAGGCTTGTTTTCTGGTTATGATTCTCTCGGAGGCCCTTAAAAATATTGTCAAATTCCTTTTTTGGTAATTTCACTGGTGATTTCCTGTAGGTTGCTTCTTCTGTCTTGGTGAAAACGTATGGCAGTGAAAATGTATGGCAGTGAAATGTATGCTAGTTAATGAGAGTGTGAAAGCTTGTCTCGGGGCTGTTTGGTTTTCTCATAGGATGTTGACAACCCTCTTTGAATGGCTATAGAATGCCCTTAGCTTTCAGTTAACAAGGGTACTAGCTGCTTGAATTAACTAAAACTACCTGCTACTGTTTGTATAACATTGTCAAATAAATGAAAGGTTCCAATTAACCAATAATAGCTTAAAAATTAAATAGGGAGTCTGGAGAGATGGATCATCAGTTAGGAGAACTGAATGCTCTTCCAGAGAACCTGGGTTCAGTTCCTAGCACCTATATGCAGGCTCAGAAGCATCTCTAACTCCAGTTCCAAGAGGTTTGATGCCCTCTTCTGGCTTCAGTGGACACTGTATGCATGAGGTGCACATGTATGCATGCAGGTGAAACACCCATACACGTAAAATAATAAAATAATTAAAAAAAATAGGAGCTACTTGACAGTCTTAAAATCCAGAGTCTCTGAATTTTGCATCATATTTAGTGACAGCAATGATTTTGTAATAATTTATTTTCTTTGTATTTATCATGAATTATTGTATCTTGTTTTCTGGTAATGAAAATTTGCATTTAATTTGATTCACAGCTAAAGTATGGCATTATTTCTGTATTGTTCTCATTGGATAAGCCACTTGCTTATAGAAAATTATTTTCTTAATTGCTCCATTATCATGTTTTATCGTCAACATATTGAATAAATATTGTAACTCTAAAAGTAAAAGTTGGTTTCTTGACCAACCAGTAATTAAATTTTCTCTTCCATTTGGGACTCATGGACTGTCCTTCAGTGATGCTGTCATTTGTTGCTCAGAGGGATGCTGTATATTTTGGAATTACCTCTACAATACATTTTTGAATCACAAAGCAATCTGTTCTCTTCAGGTCCTCATCCAAAACTCATTAGCTGCTGTATAATGTTACTATGGGGCAGGGCACAGGGCAGGGATTATGGACTTTATTGTCAGGCCTGGCCTGGCAGGAGCACATTTTGTGCCAGTTCATGGGAAAGCTGGTGCTGCAGACAAGCTTTGGGATTGGAGATAATGGACATGGAAAACGAGGGTTTAGCAGCTCCTGCAGTTTTCCAAGAAACTGATTATTCCAACCAACATTAAAATGATCATCAAGTTATATAGTTTTATAAGCAGGCAACTGAGGGACCCTGTAGATTCATGGCCCAAATCCTATCGGAAGATACAAATGGACCTTGGAGTGGACACCCATGCTTGCATACATTGAAGCAATTGAGGAAGATCCTTGAAACCGTACGAGTGCTGAGACATTGAACAATCACCCTGGGTCATAGGTTCATTTTAGGAGACTCTGAAAGATAAAAGGAGATCTTGGCAATGTTCTGACTTCTCCATATTCTCAAACTGTTAAGGGTGAAGCTGGCAGTAAATGGCGGTGGAGTATGAGGAAGGAGAGGCCAAGAATAAATGAGCAGAACAGAATAGTAAATGATAAGAATGATGAGGAAATCAGCAGACCACAGAGTCTAGGGTCCTTGGACTGCATGGCTGTGATAAAGACAGCTTTGTTCGGGATGTATGGAATGATGCTCAGACCCATTCCTCCTTGAGGGGCAGACATGCTGACAGTGTAAACTGAGTTGGAACCAAGTGGGAAAGTGCTCCTTATGTTCAGCAGGATAACCAAGCCAGTCACACTGAAGCTGTGTCCGGACTTGAGCATGTGACAAGTGAGTTACATTTGACATTTACTGTGATCCTGTAGATGAGTTTAGACAACAGACACCTCTAGGAAGCTTTTTGTCTACCAGAAGACATTTGAGTACCAGTGCAGTGGTGAACCTTATCAACACTCAGAAAAATCCTTGGTTTTCTGAAGATGTCTGGTATCTCTCAGAAATGACAGCCCTGGAACCATGCAGGGAATAGCAGGCAAGGGACATGGTAACATAAGGCATGGGGAAGAAATGCCGAAGCATACCCAAGCACATGGTGACATGTGAGGTAGAGAAAACAAGGCTTTCTGTGTCAGAAGAGGAAGTGAATGTAGCGTTCCACGTTTGAGCCAAGGATCGGCAAGTGGGAAGTGGGTGTGGTGGAACCCTGTGGGGGGTCAGACCCCGTGACACATCAGTCTTGGTGAACAGATTCCTGAGGTTCTCCTGAGGATGCAAGAGGATACACCAAATATCTTTCAGAGACTTGATAACCTGGAGCCACCATCATCAACACTTCTGACTAACAATCAACCCTCCCCATAGAGAGCATCTTCATGGTCCAGTAATGTTTGCTGATGTATGACTTTTTATTGTGTAGTCCAGTGCCTGGTGCATTTATATGATCAAAGAAGAAGAAAAATGAATTGGAAAAAAGGGGTATTTTCCTTAAGAGTACTGCTGTACCTAGGTAACCTAAGATGAAATGGTTTTTGGAGCTTCTCAGAAAGTCCTGGTTTGTGCTGACTGTAGTTCTTCTTCATTTCCCAGTAGATTGGTTTGTGTGCGTGCATGCACACGTATGTGTACAGCACACAAATGGCCGCATTTTAAGGACTAATATTACTGATACTGAACAATCTCATTTCAGTTATAAGTAACATTCACTGATTTATCCTGCTCTTAAACTTGAAGGACACTAAGTGATCATTGTTTGGTGACATGTTTACCTGTTTCTCTCCCATAGAGAAACATAAGCTACTTTTCCAAGGCAGAGTGGTGACTATGAGATAAAGTTGATGGGTATTTTTGATTTTCTACACTAAATATAAGAAATGATGAAAGCCAAGAGTGAATTTCATATGAGATAAAATCAGTTTTATATTAGTCACTGAGCTGTCATGGCAAGTAGTAGAAGACTCAGTCTTCTCCCTTTAGGTCCATGCATGGTTTGCGGCATGTATATTTATCCCATTGCAATCACCTGTTTTAGCTGAGGGTGTGTAGTGTCTCCTCTACAGGGGGCTTTGAAATGGAAAATGGAAAATTGGATTTACTGTTTTTACAAAGCAGATGAAAATTAGTTCTGTCGCTGGTGAACTATACAGGTTGGACTTTCAGCTTCTTAGGGCTTTAGCTTTTCATCTATGATGCAGGTGGATAGACCTCCTTCACAACAGTGGTAGAGGACTTGCAAGCTGACAGGCATATGTTTCCATAGGAATAAGACATACCTAGTGTGGTAGTTTGAATGTAATTGGCCCCCATAAGCACATAGGGAGTGGCACTATGAGGAGGCGTGGCCTTTTGGAGTAGGCGTGGCTTTGTTAGAGGACTTGCATCACTAGAGGGTGGGCTTTGAGGTCTCCTATGCTTAAGCAATGCCCAGTGTAGACACAGATTCCTTCCTGTTGCCCACAGTGCTTCTACAGCACCATGTCTGTCTACATGCTGCCTTGCTTCCTGCCATGACGATAATGGACTAAATCTCTGCACTGTAAGCAAATCTCCATGAGATGTTTTCCTTTAGAAGAGTTGCTGTGGTCATGGTGTCTCCTAACGGCAATAAAAACTGTAACAAGTGGGAATTATAGTTGCTTAAGTCCAGGAGTAATTTAGTATAGTCGCTTAAGGCCAAGACTGTAATTTAGAACCTTCCAGAAGATATTAGAAAAGTCTCCTTCCTATATGCCTTCCCAGACTCCCTGCTCATTTAAATAGACTTGTACTTTAAGGATTTCTTTGATACGGGGTCCAGTGATATGGTGCAGCAGGCAAGGATGCTTGCCACCAGGTCTGATTACCTGGGTTCCATTCTCGAACCCATATGAAGGAAAGAGAACTGACTCCTGCGGGTCGACTTCTGACTTGTGCACAAGCGCAGAGGCACATACACTCCCCGCCCCCATATGCAGTAAACAACAAATAAATACGTGTAAAAACTGTCTTCATGATTTCTGTGATTTAAAGGCTCCGTGGCAAATAGATTCTAAGCATTCTGGGTATATACTATGTTTAACAACATGCATTCAGTGTTTTAAGTAAGAGGGAAGGAGTTTATCTTGTATATAGAGTGATTCTTTGAAGGAACTATACGAGAAGAATATTATCTACTTTCCCCATTTTTTCTTTAATAAATTTGATTTTGTTAAAAGTTTCTATCCTATTTAGATTAAAACATGTCTTTAAAAAAAAAAAAACCCTTCTAGTATTGCTAACAAAAATTAAACTCAATTGCTCTCTACTTATTTTGGGAGAAAAAAGGGTGAAGCAAGGAACTGAATTACATGTAGAAATAAAGTTGAGACCCATGGAATTATCTAAAATATTAGATGTCAAACTTGATATAAAATGATGGTTTTTCTCTTATATAAATAAATGAAGTGTAAATTAAGGCTGTAAGTAGTTTTAATTCATTATAAGTAGTTGATGATAACTAACTTTTTTTTTAAATCCTGATTTATAACGTCAAAAGTACTTTGTACCCAGTTCTTGTTTATAAAAAATGAAATGTAGGGTTAGCAAGATGACTCAGCAAGCTAAGGGTACTTGCTTGCCAACCTCAATAACCTGAGTTTGATCCATAGAACGTACATGGTGGATGGAAGTATTAATTCAGGTAGGTTGTCCTCAGACCTCCACAGGTGTGCTTCATGCACAAGCGTGCCTCCACCTAAAAGAAAGAAACTGAGTTATTTCAAAGGAAAAGTATAAATGTCAACAATAGCCTGTTCAACAATAACTATTGTAGATTTCAATACTGGTAGATTAGAAGATAAAGGCTCAAAGCAGCTATGTATTTCTTTAAAGAACAAAGACATTGAAAATTTAAATGTCTATATTTTTGGTAATAAACGTATTTTCTGTTGTATTATTGTAAAAGTAAGTTTTGAATAAAAGAATGATTTACTGCTCCCTCTGTCAGCTCCATGTAGTAAGGAAGCTACAGCAGTAGCAGGGCCATATGTCCACTGAATTAGCAGAGCTTCAGTAGAGTGAGGAGATAATGCCAATCACAGCATTACAGTCTTTGGATATGTAATCCTAAAACCACTAGAGTAGAACTATGTCTTTGTGAGGTACAAAGGCAGTGGCTCATCTGAGAGATGGTTGGGCTTATAAGGGATCCTAGGGTAAGTAGACATTTGTCAGTGAGAGCATGGACAATAGTAGCCAACCTCGAGTAAGTAAGCAGTAGCTTGGCACAGTGGGTGGTTTATTGGTGTATTTCTGTCTTATTTAAAATGTTTTTGCTCAACTAAATGAGCCCTTTTAGAATAAGATTTGCTCCCAAATGCCCACAGGGCCAAAACCCAGGTATACATGAAAAAGAGGAAGAGTTGAAAGCACTGAGGGTGTCCGAGCAAAGCACTGCTGGGGTGATAGTGCTGGAACAATCCCAGATAGAATTTGAGGTGGAACGGAATTATTGAAGTGATGTTGACCTTCTTCCTGAGATGAGTTTGCAGAAAACAGGTTTATACAGTCTGGCCTGGTTTTTCAAAATTTCCTCATGCTCTTTAACTGTTCCTAATATAATGAGTGTAGAAAGGTCTCTGCCTCTTGGAAGAGGTAAAGTCCCTTGCTGAGAAAGTGAAGGCGGGATGGTGTTCAGAATGATGGTGAAAACAGTTCCTTTAGACTAGTTCCTTGATTCATGTCTACAGGAAATGAGTCTTGACATGTAGGTGGAAAGGGGAGGGACTTTCAAGCCTTGAAGTCATAAGAGCAGACCTTGCCATATACTTGCTTTTTATTCTTTGAAGAAATACATAGCTGCTTTGAGCCTTTATCTTCTAATATACCAATAGGACAAACCTTTCAGGGAGGAATGCCAATTAGCTTACATTGCCCAAGTCTAGTAGGGTGGAATAAATATGTGCTCCTGCTTAACTTCCTTTCTCTGATCTCTTCATTCACACTGTTTACCACCACTGTCAAACTGTGATGTAGTCACTTAGCTAACATTACATGTGCTCTTTGCATGATTTCCTTCCTAGTTCCTTACATACCCATTTTAACATGGGGATTGCAGTGCATTCCTGCTAGCCTAGTATATGAGAAGTTGAGACAGAAGGATTTCCATGGTCTCAAGGCCCACCTAAGTTATAGAGTTAGTTGCAGACCAGTCAAGGCAACATAGTAAGATCCTGTCTCAAAGTGTAAGAATAAAACAAAGAAAAAAGCCAATTTAATTTTTAGAAAAACATGGTCCATTCCATGTGATTTCAATGCTTGGGCTAGAAAGACAGCACTACTGAGTTTTTGTATAAGTGGATTTTTATTTTCTCACAAGAAGACCAGAAAGCATTAAAGCATAGTTAAGTGGCCTGAAAGACATAGATTTTGGGTTTGGTAGCTGGAAAATATACAGTGAGAAGCTCTTACGTAAAATACTGGATATATTACTTACTATAGTTTAGAACCATTACAAATTAGGAATACTGAATTATTTTTATGACAAATTATGACTGGCCCTCGTGAGTCACGGATTCAGTAGATGTGCTTCATGTGGTGTGCTTGAACTAGAATGTTGCTTAGCTCTCAGATGATGGACTCCTGGAGGCCAGGGTGTTGCTTGTCATCTTCTGCCTCGATGAGCAGCATCTAAAGACCATGTAGGCTCCTGGAAGGCCAGGACTTTGTCTCTGAATCTAGCAATTCCTATGGATCCCTGATGATTGTCATAAAATGTATTTGGTAAAAGCTGGAGAGACGACAGTATGTGAAGAAGCGAAGCAACTCCCCTCCCCTGCCTCCTCTCGGATGCTTTTTTATGGGGGCAGATGTGTCCCTGAACTAGTTCAGTGCTGTCGTAAGAGGGATCTGTGCTGAGTCTTTAACAAAGCAGCATTTTTAAGTTCTGTATTCAGCCCTATTAGAAGACAAAAATGAACTCCTGAGTAAAGTTGACATTCTGACAGCAGGGCTTTTTTTTTTTTTTTTTTTCTTTTCTATGACTCATATTTCTGAAGGTGGTGTCACAGTTAAAGCAAGAGTTATTGTGTTTGTAACCTTAGCTCGGGAGGAAGCGCTCTTTGCTGCCGTCACATATAACTACCCAGTGTTCAGATGTAACAATAGGGTTTGACCTTTATTTGCAACTCAAAATCATAGGTAAATATGCCTCGCTGAACATTCATTTCTGCCCTAGTTTGCGTTTCTGTTGCTGTGATGAACACCGGGGCCATAAGAAACTTGGGGAACAAAGGATTTTCTTCATGTTATAGTCCACCATCAGGGAGAGGCTAAGACCAGAAATTCAAGGAATAAGCTTGAAGCAGAAACGATGGAGGAATGATGCTTATCTGGCGTGCTCCTAGGCTCACATTCAACTACCTTTTTAAAAACATTAGTACTTTAATTCTGTGATAATTTTGTACAGTGGATTTTGAGCATATCCATTTCTCCTCTCTCACGATTTCTCCCAGATTCACCACCATCTACCTCCTTTTTCTCTCCTCTTTCCATACTCCTCCCATCAATTCTGATTTATGTTGGCTAATTACTTCTATAGTTCTGGTTATGAGGCCCATCCCGAAGTATGGTTGATGTACCAGCTATCACACCACCGAAGAGAGCTGACCTACCCTCTCCTAACAGCTATCTAATGTCAACAGGTCTTCATCTGGGGTTGAGCTTCATGTCTGCCACCTCCCCTCCATGTTAGAATTTTGTTTGGCTTGAGATCGCATGGGTTTTATCTATGCTATCACAACTGCAGTAAGTTGTATGTGTGACTACCTTGTTGTGTCCAGAAAATAGTTTGCTTGATATTATCAGCCACCTCTGACAAATGTGTTAATCACCATCAATTGCAAGGTTAAACTTTTCTGATGAGGGTTGAGAAGTACACTGATCTATGGGTGTAGCACTGAGTCATTAGGATTCATTTTAATTCTGTGTCCATTATTAAGTATGCTACCCACAGGACCTATGACCCTTATCTAACCACTGGTTCTTGGCCTTATTAAAAGTGCCAGGTGTAGGTCCCATCGCATGCAACAAGTCTTAAATTCAATAAAAAAGTGGTTGGTTATTTCCTTAACATTTGTACCACTTTTACACCAGTGATCATGTCTTGCCGGGCAGGTCTTTGCTGTATCTTCCAGGGCTCACATTTGGGTGAGACTGATGTTTATTTTTCTGATAGTGTATCTGTGCACCTTGCAGCACTCTGAAAGATGTAGGGATGAAGCTTCCAACTCAGTACCCACTTGACTTCTCCATGCCTATAACTTGGATAAGTGATATCTTCAACGATAGGATTTTACTGTCAAATTCTTAAGGGTATCGACAACAGTGACAATAGCCTTTGAGATCCCTATTAGCCAAGAACGCAAAAAGAGGTAACCCATTCCTTGTACTGGGGTGTTTTTTTTTTTTAAATTGGAGAATGTTTAGTGCCCTTGTCTTATATTTTATGGTTGTGAGCCTAGCCTTTAACGGCTGAGCTATCCCTCCAGCCCATGGAGAATGTTTAGTGCCCTTGTTATAGTGTAACTACATTTAAATTTTTAGTATATGTACATGAATAACATTTAGAAAGCTTCTAAAATAGTAGTTTTCCATATGCTTTTTCAAATGCCTTTCGGTGTTAGTTATCCCTCCTCATATTCTATCCTCTACCTTGTCCTCCCACTCCCAACCCCACTTAAGTCTTCCTGTTACATTATCCCCAATTATGCATTTATAATTCTGCACTCTGTCTCCCCTTCCTTGAAAGATCCTTCCTCCTCCGTGGCCCTTATTAGCCTCTAAGTATTTGAAATGATACACACACACGAAAAGCTTAAAAAGCTAACATCCACGTATGGTGTAAATGTACCTCATTTTCTTTGCCCACTAATCAGTTTATGGTCATCTAGGCTCTTCCTGTTCCCTGGCGATTGTCTGTAGAGCAACAATGAAAATGGATGAGCAGATATCTCTGTAGTAAGTTATAGAGTCTTTGGGTGTATGCCCAGGAGGGATATAGCTGGATCATATGGTAGATCTATTTCTAGCTTTTTGAGGAACCTCTACACACATTTCCATAGAGGTTGCACCAGTTCACATTTACCATCCAAGGCGAATAAGCATTCTCCTTTTCCCTGCATCCATGCCAGCATCTGTTCTCGTTTACGCTTCTTGATCATGGCCATTCTGAACGGGATAAGATGAAATCTTAATTTGCATTTCCATGATAACTTAAGGATGTTGAACATTTTTAAAAGGCGTTTCTCTGTCATTTGTGTTTATCTTTTGAGAGTTCTGATTATTCATTTTTTTTAAATTTGGTTCTCTTAATGTTTGAATTTTTGAAGTTTTATATATTGCAGATACTAATCCTCTGCCAGATATATAGCTGTTAATGTTTTTTTTTTTTTATATTCTGTAGGCTGCCTCATCACTGGATGATGGCATCCTTTGCTACACTGCTGCTGTTTAGTTCCACGTGGTATCATAGTTAGTTGTTGGTCTTAATGTCTGTGCTACTAGAGTTCTGTTGAGAAAGTCCTTTCCTGGGCCTATAAGTTTTCATTGTAATCTATGCTTTATCCTCTACCAGTTTTAGAGTATTGGATCAAATCCTTGAACCATTTGGAATTGAGTTTTGTGTGTGTTTAAAGACAAGGGTCAATTTCAGTCTATACATATAGCTATTCTGTTTGACTACAAATAGTACCATTTGTTAAAGATACCCTTTCTCTAGTTTTATTATTATTACTATTTATTTTATTTTATTTTGGCCTCTTTGCCAAAAATCAGGTGGCTGGTTGAGGGTACATGAACTTACGGTCAGACTCTCAATTCTATTCCATTGATTAGTATGCCTGTTTTGTGCCAGTATTGTGCTGTTTTTATTCCTGTAGCTCTGTAGTATAGTTTAAAATCAGCAATTGTCATACCTCCAGAAGTTCTTTTATCATTCAGGATTGCTTTCGGTATCCTGGGGTTTTGTATTTTCATATGAAAGGTAAGACTATGTTTTCAATTTCTGTGAGGGAATTGTGTTGGAATTTTGGTGATGGTTGTGTTGAACTTATATAGTCGAAGCCCACCTGCTTAGCAATGGTGCTACCCACAATTCACTGAGCCCTCCTACATTGATTAGAAGTCACAGAAATATCCAGGAGATATGCCAGGAGACACATCAGACATGTCACGGGCACCAGTCTGGTAGAGGTAATGAATTCTTCAGTTGAGGTTCCCTCTTCCTGACTGTGTCAAGTTGACAACCTGACAACCAAGATTAGTCACCCCACTATCCTTAGATATCCTAAAAGTTTCTCTTATCTGTTTGTGAAGTAAAAGTGGATAGATTTGAAGAGCTTTACCTGTTCTGTGCAAGGGTTGCTTGAAGGTTGGAAAGCTGATCTGATCAAATAAATACATCTCCATACAGATAGCTCTTTCAAATAGCTTCAGCTCCCTTAAAAATTTATAACATTTATTTATTTATGTGTGGGGGCATGCACATTCCCCTTGGTCCTTATGGAAGTCAAAGGACAACTTGCAGGAGTAGATTATCTCCTTTCGTCATGTGGGTCCCAGGAATGGAACTCAGGTCACCGGATATGGCAGCAAATACCTTTCTACCTGCTGAGCTGGCTCACTGGCCTACAAGTTCCCTTCTTAAGTAGTATTTTCTTTCTATTCCAAAATATTTGGCAAAATAAATGAAATTTGGGTAACAAGATATAATATTTTTTTCTCTACCACAATTCTTTATATTTAGAATGGAACAGGAAATATCCATTTTTGTCATGTGAAATCACCCCTTCAAATCTACTTTTTGAAATTTGATCTCCAATTCTACTTATTAATACATACTTTCTAAGGCTAGTATGAACTTTAAGAGTTCTGACTGGCAAAAAGTAAAATTCAGTGTAATAATTTGAGTATAACACACAACTGCCCCAAATGAAAACATTAAATTAATTCAAAATTAAGGAAATTTGGACACCAGAAATTAAGTTTGTATTGTTTTATGAAAAATTATGCAACACAATTACAAGAAAAAACTCGTGTGTGTGTGTGTGTGTGTGTGTGTGTGTGTGTGTGTGTGTGTATGTGTCTATGGAGAAAGGACATTTAAGAGACTTTACCAGCAATGATTTTTAGTGATATTCTTTGGCACATGACATTTTTCCTTAGTTGTGCAAATCATTACATAATTTGACCATGCCCTATGAAATAATTTTGTAGTATTTCCATTTAGATTCTCAATGGATTAGTATTTCAGAAGCAGTGGAAGACAATACAGGGACTGAGAAAAGTTTGTACAGTGTAAATGAAGTATTTTAAGAAGTAATGAGGAATGTGTGACATCAGCATTAAGGATCTGGACCTGGCAGTTTACAGGACACATCCCCATAAGGCAGTGTGCACGCATCACTGTGGTTTGTGGCGTCAGCCTGCCCATCACCCTGTTTTGCACATGAGGTAATGTGTAGTGTAGTTATTTAGAACAGGGATGAGGGAAGGCAAGGCCTTGTGTCTGTTCCTGTAGAGGACCCTGATTAATAGAGATTTTTGGTACCAGAAGTAGTTCTAGAGCAAGAGAAGTATAAGGGTGAATTTTTTCAGTTTCCAGAATAGGCTTTCCAGTTTACCAACACCTGCAGTTACTGAAGCCTCTCCAGTTACAAACATAAGGAGACCAATGCATTTGATGATCCTGATTCACTAGTTGTGACTCTGTGTATAAAACTTGACAATTCATAGGAAAATAAGAAAAGTGATGGTGCTGGTTGCTTGCTCCTAGCATCTCTGGGTAAATTGATAATGGAAACGAATACACTCCATGATAAAATTAACCAACTTCTACCATCTCAATCTAGTGAAGGGGTGGAGGACAACTATGAACCTGGTGATAAAATTGTCCAGTTCCAGATATGCAAGGACAGTCTAAAGGTTTCTAAGTGTACTATGGAAGAGAATCTTCTCTCCGGCAGCCACAGAGCTCAAGTTGCAGAAAAATTAAACAGAAGTCCTCATTGTGAGACTGGCTCAATTACTATGAAAATTCAAGTACTAGTATCATAGGGTGTAGGTAGTTAAAGTAAGGACATTAATTGGTAAAGAATGGGATCCTGTAAAGAATGGGATCTTTGGGGTGAAGATATATAGGAAGACCCTATTGAAGCTGAGAACTTTGATCCCAGACTCTCAAGGGTTTATCTCACCTAAGGAAGTATTCTATCCATCCTCAGCAAAAGACATACTTCCATCCCCACTCCCTGAAATAATTGCTTTTTCTGACTTTGAGAAAGTTAATCCTTCAATGACTAAGTCACCAGTGACTTTCTCTAAAGGAGATGCCAGGCAAGACAATACTGTTGTTTCTTCAACCCACAGTTGACTCTAGACCTATATCCATACTGAAGGCTAAACAGACCCCTAGTGGGGAGGTAGAAAGTATAGTATATAAGAAGGTGTACTGCACTACTAAAGAGTTTAATAAGTTTGCTAATTCATTGAAACAGAAGTCTGGGAAAGAAGTATATGGACAGCTCTCTCCACATGGGTGAAAGATGTGAAGATTCTTATGTCCCATGTAAATGCTCATCAAACAGTGACTTCAGTAGAGGAGGAGTTCAATAATCAAGTCGATAGGATGACCCATTCTGTGGACAGTCAGCCTCTTCCCAGTCATCGCTATCATTGCCCAGTGGGCCCACGAACAAAGTGGACGTGGTGGCAAAGATGGGGTTATGCATGGGCTTGACAACAAGGACTGTCACTCACCAAGGCTGGCCTGGCTACAGCTGCTGTTGAGTGTCAGAGTGTCAAATCCATCAATAGTAGAGACCAACACTTAGCCCCAGATATGGCACCATTCACCAGGGTAACCAGCCAGTGACCTATTGGTGGCAGGTTGACTACATTGGGCCATTTCCTCCATGAAAAGGACAATACTTTGCCTTTCCTGCATGTAATTTGAGACTGAACAACTACTGGATTCTTGGACCTGCCTTTGGTAGGCAGCCATTATTGGACTCGCTGGACTACAGCCTGAAAGCCATTCTAATAAATCCCCTTTCTATATTTATATTTGTATCTATCTATATCTACCTATATCAATCTATCTGTCTAGATAGATAGATACATACATACATACTTTCATTCATACATACATACATACATACATACATACATTCTGTAAGTTTTGTTCCTCTAGAGAACCCTGACTAATGCACCTTGGGCATATTAAATGTTAGTTCTTTGTTTAATTAGAAGTAATTTTGATTCCTTAGTCTTTGTAACATTATTCAACTCCTTCAAATGTCATTTTTTTCTCAGTTTCTTCCCTCTTTGCATCGAAAAACAAAATGGGCATACAATAATAAAGTGGATGGGCTTTATACCAATAATGTAAATAGAATATTTATGAATAGTACTTTTTAGGAAAATGCTAGAAAATTGTTCATTACTATTTTTCTAAAAAATTATAGTAACTTGATGAGTAATGGATGGGAATAATTTAGAATAGCCATGCTTCATTCAGATAGAACACTTGTTTATGTTCCCACATAACAGTTACATTGTGTCTGTTTCATATAAGAATACATATATTTTTAATGTATATGTCACTAAGAGTTTAATTTAAAAGGCATAGATTCCCGATGTTTTAATGGACTTTAGAGAACACTTATTTTGAATATGAGAGGTACTTGATAGTCAAGGCTTCTCTTCTTTGTAAATTATAGAGTCAAATGATCATAAGACATTAAATTATGAGTTATACTTAATTATATGCAAGCTTTGAGCAAATAGGAGAGGAAAGTGAATAGTTTATACATCTCTGATAATATATAGCTATTACATATCTCATGCTTATACACACACATCCATTACAACAATTTAATCAATGAAAATATTTAAAATTTATTTTGTTATCTGTTTTACAGTGGTCAGATTGAATTTTTACAAGTCAAATTAAGATTTAACATTCAGAAAAAAAACAGCTATATCAAAGCATTTCTGAGTGGAAATACCAATTTTAGTCAGTATTTTAAATAGACGCATCCTGACTCCCTTCACAGATTGCCATTGGCCATATGGTAACTGCAGACATGCCCCAAAATAAAACTGCCATATGTAGATTTTAAAATACTGACCTCATCCCTAGAGAGCCATATTTATCTGTAAGTGCAATGCAAACCATATCAACTAAGATTATGTTCTGTGCCATGCCTGGGAGATTAAAATAAACTGCCTAATGGGAAAAAAATCAAAAAATTAAAAATGCAAAGGAAATAAGGCTAGATGCCCACAGACATTTAACTTTAAAGGTATCCGGAAGAATAGTTTCTGGAATATTTACTCTTTGCTGTGTACAGTAAATCACATACCAGAGCAGATTATGAGCTAGCCTGTGCTTCTGCCATCAAAGTGGATTTAGTGGAAATACTTAAGGGATAATCAATAGGAATACTCGACATGGGTGTCTGGTCTCCACTGAGGTTCTACCAGTTTCATTTTTGTTGATTTTGAGCATGTAAATATATGGGCTTGTGTTTGAATTGAAATATGCCTCTAAAGGAGGTGCGGAATTGTAACAATTGGGAAGAAATGCATTTGCAGTTTCAGTGATTCTGCTTTCCTCATCAACATAAGGCGAATGTTGCTCTGATGTGCTGTTTGAATCTTAGATGGTCTTTTAATAAAAAATGCAGAGCCAAATATCAGGGTGAAAGCTGAAAGATCAGAGAAGCAGAACAGCCAGTCACTAGTTCTTACCTCTATGGAAATCCTCAGCCTAAAGAGAGTGAGTTCCTGTTTCCTCACGCCTTATATACCTTTCTCTGCCCTGCCATATTACTTCCTGGGATGAAAGGCATGTGGGCTTCCCAAGCAAAGGCATGATATATCAAGTGCTAGGATTAAGGGTGTGTGCCACCACTGCCTGACCTCTATGTCTAATCTAGTGGCTGGCTCTGTCCTCTGATCCTCAGGCAACTTTATTAGGGTACACAATATATCACCACACTGATGTGTAAATCTGTAAGTAGTAGGACTCTGTATTGGTGGTCATTGTAACTTCACCCTATCCCCATGTGTATTTGTGCAGAAATACATTTGTGTATGCTGTTCGTATTTATGTGTATACGCGTGCATATATGTGTAGGGTTTTAAGACCCTCATTGTGGATAGATAAGCAAGCTTTGGTGCCTGTGATGGTGTGCTGTTCTAGCAGATCAGTTTACATCTAACATTAGTTTTCATCTGGGCACTGAAGGGGGTGATTCCATTTGCCTAAAATTAACAATACTGATTGTTCTGCGAGAATGTTTGCCTCCCTTGCCCCCTTTCACGTAGTAGTATTTACTTGCCCTGTGATGAACTGTCTCATATTCAGTGATACATCTTGGGTTCCTCTTAAATCATTTGGTATGATCCTGAAGGAAATGACTTTCCTTGGCCAGGAACTCTGAGCATTGCCTTTACAGTCAAAAGGTCACTGAAATTTCTCACAGTTCTTTGCAACGCCTAAACCTTGATCTTTACAAAACATGGAGCCTCACTAATGTCTGTCATTAGCACTTTAAGTAAGAGTTTGTCAAAACTGATTTGTGAAATTAATGTTTGCTTGGTGGGTCAATTATAAAAATTGCATATTCCAATGTAGAATCACGGATAGTATAAAAGAATATTTGGAATGTATTCACATTGACCGGATTCTCCCATCTCATATGGTTATCATTGTACTTTTCAGTTTTACAAATTTTAACCCAATAAGTCTACTTATATATCCAGTAAAAGTGATTAATTCATCATGTAAAAACACCATTATAAAATTTGAAGCTAATGCACTAGCTTATTGATGTGAAAAAGACTGCATTTCGATATTGATTTGTATGATGTATTGCTCTCAGGAGAGGGTCTACTTAACCAAGTGCTCTTGGCCATAAAATGTCTAGAGGGGAAATATGGTAAGCATGGAGGGGGTTCACATCAGATGGCAGAGGTTTTATCTCTAAGAAAGAAAGTGTTCTGCTGATTAAAAAAAGAATTGCCAGCAACTATTAAGCTGAAATTTGGGGGTGGTGTTCGGGGTTAGGGTAGGTGGAGTAATCAGAAGGGTAAAATCTACCAAGTGTGAATTAGCTCTACCACTGTGCAAAGACCTTAAATTTGCTTTCCAGTTTGTGCTAATATAAACTCCATAGTGACAGTTTTAATTTGGTGTGTAACAGTTATCATGTGAACCTCTACTACAAACAGTGACAGCTAAACACATTTGACCCAAATATGCCTGTCCCATTTACACAAGCCCAGGCCTGGCACTGGACTCACAGCTCATGCACTGGCTTTTCCCGGTGATGTTGCTCAGAACTAAGCTTGGCGATGATATCGACATACTTCCAAGTCTAGTGGTAGTCATCACCCTCCTGCACCAGACAGCCCGAGGCAGCATAGACTCTTCACATCAGACACACAAACAGGAAAAGAAATCTATATGCTCAGGTCCCATCACAAAAAGAGACACTATGAAAGGACAAGACAGTATGATACCCCTCCACACACACATACACACACAGCTCACTAGTCCTGTAGACATTACCTTCTGAGAATTATTTAGATGACTCTGGGACACAGAATTTAAAAGAATAAGCATGCTTTTGATTAAAGAGTTCAAGGAATCTGAAGAAGACTTGAATAAATATCTCAATGAACTTAAAAGGAATAACAAGTTCTTGAGTGATGTCCTGTGTGAGTTGAAACCTGTGAATAATAACATCAAAGTACCCAAAATGCAGCTATATTGCCTTAAAGGGAAAAAATTAAAGTACTTCCCCCTTGGAGTACTTTTATTATTAGCAAATCCAGAATTGAACTCCCTGCTTCTCTCCTTGTGCTTTTCATTGTCTCCTGTCTCTAATTTGTCTGTTGGATAAGTCTGAATCTGTGCCTGCCCAAAAGCTGCCTTGTAAATCTGTCCCTATAGCTATGTGTCCGTGTGTCTGTGTTTCCATGTGTCCTTAACAAAGGGTGTTTGCTTTGTTTTTATTTAACAGACAGGCAGCATCACATGGGGGAGATGAATGAGGGATACTTTACAGAAACCTTTAGCCGGGTTTTACAAGGGGTGAAATTTACTGACTGCAGCTGACACAGACAACAAGCAGATACTATCAAGTAATATCCGAATGCCTCTTCCACCTGTTATGGTGGATATTTGCTTTCTAAGGTTGCTGCTCAGTCTCTTTGTTGCTTTCAACAAATGACTGCCATAACACAACACATACATATATGCATTCTCATGGGTCAAGAGCTTGGAAGAATGTATGACGTAAGAGTGGAGTTATGCTTTAGCTTAGGTTGTAAAAGTTGATTACATAGGGAATCCAAGGCAAATGAAGTTCATTCTTACATTGTTCTCTTAAAGGCGGGTTAAGCAAACAGGCTCAGTACGTAGAAGGATAGCAATCTTAAGTCTTATGTGACCTGTAAGGGCCAGCAAAAGTTCCAGTCTCTTAGAATGTATGAGATATTTTCATAATAATGTATCACTACAATGTCCAACAAAAGACAATTATGTGGCTGGCTGAAATGATAACAACAAATCAGGATTTGAAAACACAGCTCAAGTAAAGAGATAGAAATAATAGAAAGAGAATTCAAGCTAAAATGAAGATGTAATTGGGAAAAAAAGACTCAGTAAAATTCAGTTAGAAAACTTGGGAAAAACCTTACAAATAGAAATAATTGAGTAGAAGACAGAATATCAGGACTTGAAAATAAAGTAAAGAATATGAAAAATATTTTTAAGAACATAAAAAAGGAACATGCAGGAAACGTTGGCACCATGAGAAGACCAAATCTGTGAATTATAGCCATGGAAGGAGAAGAGTCCAAAGCCAGTGGCATAGACCAGATCTTCAGCAGGATCATAGAAGAAAACTCCCCAAGTTAAAGACAGACAGACCCATAGAGATACAAGAAGTGCACAGAACACCAAGCAGACAGGAGTGAAAAAGAAACTTCTTATAGCATAGAGTTACAACTCTAAATTTACAGAACAAAGAGAGCTTATTGAAAGCTGTAAGAGAAAAGGCACAAGTCTTACATAAAGGAAAACCCAGCAGAGTAACATCTGGTTTCTCAGTGGAAACTTCAAAATACAGAAGAGCATGGGGCAATGAACTTCAAGTTCTAAGACAACACAGATACCAAACTAGACCACAGTACCCAACAAAGCTATTGGCCATATTTGAAGGAGAAAGAAACACTTTAAAGTATATAAACATCCCCAAACAATTCATGTCCACCAAAGCATCTCAATAGAGAATACTAGAATACTAATACTTCAGAATGAAGAGAGAAATAAGCCTAGTGAAGAGACTATATTGGAAAAGACAAATGAAGCTATAATTACTGAAACAGAAAATAGGACTAAGAACACAAACAACAAAGAAAAATGGCAGACAAACGAATGGAAACACATGAACTATGAACCAGTAGCTGAGGAGCCCCCAACTGGATCAGGCCCTCTGGATAAGTGAGACAGTTGATTAGCTTGGTCTGTTTGGGAGGCATCCAGGCAGTGGGACCGGGACCTGTCCTCAGTGCATGTGCTGGCTGTTTGGAGCCTGGGGCTTATACAGGGACACTTGGCTCAGCCTGGGAGGAGGGGACTGGACCTGCCTGGACTGAATCTACCAAGTTGAACTCAATCCTCAGGGGAGTCTTTGCCATGGAGTATGTGGGCGGGGGGGAAGGCGGGGGGGGGGTACGGGAGGGGGGAGAACAAGGGAATCCATGGCTGATATGTAAAATTAAATTATAAAATAAAATTAAAAAAAAAGAAAAATGGCAGAAATGAGCCCACAGCTTTATATAATAACTTTAAATATTAGTTGTAGCTAAAGTTCTCCTGCCTGGCCCACAGTCAGGATAAATCTCTTTCACCTGCCAGTCCCATAGCCGCTCAGACCCAACCAAGGAAACACAGAGACTTGTATTGCTTATAAACTGTATGGCCGTGGCAGGCTTCTTGCTAACTGTCCTTATATCTTAAGTTATCCATTTCCATAAATCTATACCTTGCCACATGGCT
>CABHPP010058795.1:0-12116 GCA_902168425.1 Peromyscus attwateri
TCCCCCCCCCCCCCGCCCATATATAACAGACTTGCACCTCATGAAAAGTTATCTTAGGTATCTTAATTTTTTTTTATAATTTTGATAATTGTATGCATTGAATTGTGATCCTATCTACTTCATATTTCTTCCCTTCAATTCCACCAACATCCTCTCCAAGATGTTGTTGTCCCTCCCAAATTCATGTCTTTTTCTTTCTTTCTTTTTTTTTTTTTTTTGGATAGCCCACTAGGTAGAGCTAAAAATTACACCCAATCACAGGACACCTATCAGTGGCCATATCCTTAAAAAAGAATGATTTTTTTTCTACCCTTGCAGCAATCCTCTGCCCATGGTTCCTCAGTAAGGCATGGGTTCTGGAAGTCATCAACCCCATCTGTGCCAGGGTTTGGCCTGGCTTGGTTTTGTGCAGATCTTGTGAAGATAATCAGAAGAGCTTGTGACTAAGATAGCTTTGCCATAGCTAAAAGGCAGCATTTCACAGGATTCTTCCCCATCCTCCAGCTCTTATGCCCTTTCTGGAACGTCTTCCACAGTGTTTCAGTGACCTCTGGGGACTTCATGACCAAGAACTCTTAAGGAGCTCTTCTATCCCTGTTCCTGAAATTGTCAGTTAATCTTCTGTGGACAGCATTGTCTATGCGTGCAGGGTAATTCGACTAGAACTCTTTCCCTTTGTTTTAGTTGTATTGTGAGTTAGCTTACTCACTAATGGATGTGCATAAGGATTTTCATATATTTCTAAATTTGCCTAACTGATCCATTAACTTCCTCATCCACTTGCCCCCATCTCCATTTAGTTATCTCCCCCAGCATCCTGCCTCTTCCTTTCATTTAACATTTTCTTCTACTATTCCTACAATTATTATTTTTTTGGCTTGTGCTGTTTGATGGCATGTGTCCATATTGTTTTTCAGACCCCTTTCCTTTGGGTTAGTCCTTTCCTTCACTCCATGATTTTCTCTGTACACCTGTGCCCCTCCCTGTCTACCTATATTTCTGGCCCCGGTATTCTATCTCTCTGCTTCAATTTTACTGATGATTTACACTGTCTCTCTGAAAGGCCATTTCTAGCTTCCTGGCTTCCACTTTTGCTACATGTTAAACACCACAAACAAAAGATAACTTGATTACAATTGCTAATGATTGTGAGAAGAGCAGCAATGAACCTGGACGGGCACGTGTCTCTGCAGTAGGGTATGAATACTGTTGGGTATATATGCCAGGAATGGTGTGACTGGTCATAAACATATGTTTAGCTTATTTATAAATTGCCATCTGATTTGCAAACACAAGCTTACACTCCCACAGAGGATAAGAGTTCCCCTTTCACTATATCCAGACTGGCACTTGTTGTTACTTGGATTCCTGAGGATGGCAATTCTGATTAAGGGGAGGTAGAGTCTGTTTTTGCTTTTTTGGTTTTTTTTTTTTTTTTTTTTTTTTTTTTTTTGCATTTCATTAATAGGGAAGAGTGTTGAGGATGTTGAGCACTGTTTAAAGTGTTTCCTAGTTATTTGTTTTCCTTCCTTTGAGAATTTTCTTTACAGTGGAACTTCATTTCTTAAGTATTATCTTTAAAAAGTATACATTCAACACAGAGTTACAGTACCAGCATGTCTGTCTACCAGCTTCCAGACTCCACATTGAACTGCTGAAGCCTAGTTCCATAGGAAATTTCCTCTTTTCTGTCTCTGTATACTCCAGTGATTCTTTCTTCTCTGGAGAAACTCTATAAATATAAATATTAAATGGACTGTACATCAAATAAAAGGACTTTCATTGTTTGAACTATTTATAGTATAGAAGTTTTATTAAAACTATGTATTTATTAAAATTATATGTATTAAAACATATAAGAACTTGCTTGAACAAATAAAATTTCTGGGACTCTAGTTTTAAAAAAACTAAAAAGGAAAATAAAATAAAAATAGAATATATGGAAAATAAAGAGGGAAACTCACACACACACACACACACACACACACACACACACACACACACTCACACAGAGTACATCCAGTGTACCCTTCATGTAAGTTTTGACTTTATCTTTTCAAACCAACTGCTTATATCTAGATTGCTCAAAAGTGAATCTCTTATTTCTTATATTTAAAAAATTAAGCACCTTTATGTTCCTGAGACAAAGAAGTCTTACTCTAAGTGTCAGTCTAACCTCATATTTGGAATTTTTCCACCTCAGCTTTGCAAGTACTAGCATTGCAGTTGTGTGCAACCAAGCCCAGTCAAAGTGACCCTTCTTGAGCTGTGTTCTCCTGAATATGTCTGCTGAAGCTAGTGTGTTGGGGAATAGAAAGTTTAGAACCTTAATCCCTGTTTTTCTGTTTCTTAAGAGTAAGATAAACTCTGCAACCCATATTAGATGTCAGCTTAACAGGATGGGATCTTGGGATGGGTTACAACATCTTACTCTGACGTGTTTGTGATATTTTTCTTGTCTGCACAGAGAAAGATTTTTTTAGTATAATGTCATCTTTCAGTCACAAAATACAGGAGATATGAGGAAAGTGACAGTTCAATGAAGAAATCTCTTTTAGCATTTGAACAGGCCTCCAATTTTCAAGAATTTGTTTTCATGACATAGCCTACTACAAAGGAAAACAAACAAACAAACAAAAATATCAACAAATTGCCCATACTTGAATAAGCTAAAATTTGTAGGTTCTCTAACTGAAGAAGAGGAGAATGATTAATGGTGAGACATAGCTACCTTGCAATGTAGTAGAATGTGCTCAACACACACACACACACACACACACACACACACACACACACACACACAGAGAGAGAGAGAGAGAGAGTTATAGAGCAAATCAACTGTTGATAATGCTCAGTGGAAGTGAGATTCTAAGCAAAAAACAGTCCTTATTTCGATGGTCAGTATTCGAATAAATAGATTGAAAAGTTATGAAAATAGTCACACTAAAGGTCACCTATGAATTGTTCTTTGGGAGACGATTAGATTCATATATTATGTTTATTGTAAGGGCCAAGAACTTTTGATATTTTATCATATGAGAAGTTATAAGAATCTACCCATAGTTGAGATTGCTTCATGGAGATGGATAGAAATCTTCTAAAGAGAGAAATTTTATGGACAGAGTATTTTGAGAAAAAAAGAAAGCATGTCTGGAGTAGTATAGGCCTCCTGCTAAACAATATTCAAGTGTGTCTTCACAAGATAGTACCTATGTTGCTTAAGTACTATATGCTCAAGTAAAGAAATAGAATTTCAAAAATCATTTGACATCCCTTTACAGTTGTTTCAGTGTATTTTAAGGCAGGATAATAAAAATACAAAAAAAGTGCCACATATATTAATTTGGAAGATTTTTTTATTAATATTTTAGAAGATAGAATTTTACAGGGGTAATTAAACAAAACACTTTTGACTATCTGTAGGTGGAAATTAAAATGCCATAAATGTACTTTTTATATTGGGATACACACACTCAGAAAAATTTTTTAAAACTATGCTAGACCCTATAGTTAAATATCGAGTCAAATTATTTCATTTATTTGAAGATGTCTTTTATTGTGAATCTTATTCTAGAGTTAATTAAGATATGACTAGTATATCACTAATACACTCAAATAAAAGTACTCACAAATATTTTATATTAATTTTGGTTTATTTTCTTTTGATATAATATTTCATATATTGTATAATATGTTGCCCAAATCACTCAATTATATAGTGGTTTGTCTATAGAATACAAAGCAACCAACCAACACATACATGAAGTGTGAATTAAGATTGTTGCCGGGCGGTGATGGCACATGCCTTTAATCCCAGCACTTGGGAGGCAGAGTCAGGTGGATCTCTGTGAGTTCGAAGCCAGCCTGGTCTACAGAGCAAGATCCAGGACAGGGACCAAACACAGAGAAACCCTGTATAGAAAAAAACAAACAAACAAAAAAGATTATTTTAGTGATGTGGCGGACAATGAAAAATGTTTGGATGGCAGTGATTTCCGGCAGGCTGTATTTGTTCCATAGATATGTGAATTTTTTCTTGCTGCAGAAGGAAAATATAGTTTAATACGTTACATGTATGAATTAACACAGAAAACCTCATATTTTTTAGTTTTCAGTGGTTCCATGATATCTAATCTCTGGATTAGAAACAAGAATTCTGATGCTGTGGAGTAGCTTCTCATATGCTCAGTCATGAGTGGAACTGCCTTTTTGGACCACTTATCTCAGAGTTAGCAAACTCTAGCACATCACTGACTGATGTTACAGTGATAATTTGCTAGCATTCACCATCCATCTTTTTGTGCATACTCCCATCTACTTATTGGTTTACATAACTATTAAGAATGAAAATCTGAGTATCAGGAAAAGAGGTTAGTTCACGTAGAGACATACTTGTGCTAGGTTTTTGTCGCTCTACAGGAGTGATACTAAATGCTTGGTTAATCTTGCAGTTATGTTCATCAAGGATTTGCTGACTTTGTAATGAGAAAAATGTGCAACCAGTGGGATTTACTGCTGCCCAAAAGAGTGTGTGTGTGTGTGTGTGTGTGTGTGTGTGTGTGTGTGTGTGTTCATCAACAGATAATTCAGTGGTACTTTGCTATGTCTATAGAGATACAATGGATTACTTGTTAAAATTTCAAAGTTATTTTTTTCCTTCTGCCACATGGAGAGGTAATAAGTTCCAATTACTTTTCCACATTAATATTTAGTTTGAGCTTTTCTAGTCCATTTTTGTCCCATTACAGTTCTTTATTTTTTAATCCTGGTTGACTGAAACTGAAAAATCACACACACACACATTGGAATTTGGAACTATTAAATATCTTCCACCTTGTAAACAAATTGTACTTCAGCTTGGGTGGCATAAAACCCACGGCATAAAGCTAAAATTGTTTGAGATTCAGCTTACAGGTACTGAGTAACAGTAAAATTTTAACTTAATTTATTTTGTGAGTACACATATGAATGAACATGGATTATGCAACTGTGTATGTGTGCAGGGATGTGTGCCTGAGCACACGGAGGCCAAAGGAGGACACTAAGTGTCCTGCTACATTATTCTCTGACTTCTTCCCTTGAAATAGGGTCTCCCATTGAACCTCTAACTAGACTGACAGACAGAAAAACCCAGTGGTTCTTTGCTCTCCCCTGATAGGACTGGATCTAGATGCATATGTAAGCTTTTGTGTAGTGCTTCTTTCTTCTTTTTTCTTTCCTTTTATTGATTCTTTGTGGGTTTCACATTATGCATTCCTATCCCAGTTATCTCCCTGTCTCCTCAAATCTGCCCTCTGCCCTTGCAGCCTCCCCTCAAATCAAAACCAAATTAAAAAACTAAAAAATTAAGCAAAACAAAACAAAAACAGAAATAAAAACAGAAATGAAAACGGGGGGGGGGGGGGGGAGAAAACTCTTGTAGTGGATGCTGCAGTGTGGCTGGGTGAGTGATACAGCTTACCCTTTAGTCCATTCATCTTTACTTGCAAGTGTTCATTGCCAGGAGTCATTGGTCTGTCTTGAGGCTGGGATCTAAAACAGGACACCATACATACATAACAAAAGCTTTTAACCACCGAGCCATCTCTCTAACCCATAAATAATTTAATCTTTTTAATGTATATCCCAGAAGCTGTCTACATTTATTATCAAGGCATTTACAATTTGTTTTAAGGAACAGCCCTACAAACTTAGTAATTCTGATATTGTTTGTGCTTTACCAGCTTTATAGGCAGGGAAATTTGGAAGTGACTGGTTCACATCAGGACATAAAATTTTCCTTACTTGGTTTCAAGTTGGAAACAATGATAGGTGTGTGGTGTTTACAGGCGTGTGAGGAGCTTTCCTTACCATAAAAGTTAACTAATTGATACCTATGAAGGATTTGATATTAGCCATTAAATAAATTATAACCAACCTACAATTCATAGAATCAAAGAGGTTAGGTGAAGAGGAAGGAACTAAGTGGGACCTATGGGTCTCCCTGGGAAGGGGAGATCAAATAGACTTTATGGGTGGACTGGGGACTTGGAGGGGGTGGGGATGAGGAAAACAGGAACTGGAAGACCTGGTAGGGAGGGGGAGGGGAGATAATGCTGAAGGAAGGAATGCTGGGAGAGATAGCCGGAATTGAGGGGCCTTTGAGGTATGATATGGAAACCTAGTGCAGTGGAAACTTCATAAAATATGTGAAGGCATAATGATGTATAAAACCTCAGAGATATGAGATGATGAACTTAGGATCATACTTTGCAGACTACAGCAAAATCATGCCTCACTCAAAGTTCGAGGATTTAGCTGATAGAATTCTGGACCCCTAGCCTGACAGCTCTTTCTTCCAATACCTGCAGAGATGGCAATTTCCTAGTTTAATGCCGTCTTTCAACTTTAGATATATGTGGCTTTAAGTTCTAGTTTGTTTCTGTTTTGTGTTTAGCTGATAGCTGTCTCCCTTCTAACTTTACCCATTTTTATGGTCCACTCCTTCAGTGTGTCAGTACTCATAACAAAAATTAACTACCTTCTTATAATCTAGCCTTTTTAGGAGGAATCAATTCCAAGGATAGCCCAGTGTCCATTAGCTCGATTATTTCCATCTGTGAAGTGGTAGGGCTTCCATTTTCCTCCTCAAGTTGCCTTTGGGTCTATGTAGAGTTGTTCAAAGGGATTTTTAAATTTTTAATCAATATAACAATGTGTTTCTGTTTGGATTCCTACACAACACAACACACACACACACACACACACACACACACACACACACACACACACATTACTCCTACCTAAAAAAGCTAAAGAGATGCCAAGAATACATCCCAGATACTATGTTTATAATTATGATCCCAAAATACAGCAAATAAGCAAACAAATAAGATACCTGTGCTGTGTGAAGGAAAGGTAAGTGGTATCTTCCTCAGTTTGCTGCCTTAGAATATCTTTAGATGCCTGGACCAGCTCTCTGTCAACTTATAAAGTCCCTTCAGTAGCTCAGCCAGCTCCATCCTCTTTTTCACAGCAGGAGAGCGTTAACCCATCAGACTATGATGGATATGCTAGTCTACTCTCTTCCATTCCTCTGTACCGTCTCCTTTTCTCACTTATTTTCCTATGTTCTAAACTTCTGCATTCTTGACATACCTTAATGTTGACTTCAAG
Source organism: Peromyscus attwateri (assembly GCA_902168425.1). Lineage (NCBI taxonomy): Eukaryota > Metazoa > Chordata > Mammalia > Rodentia > Cricetidae > Peromyscus > Peromyscus attwateri. Next base: position 7,156 of record CABHPP010058795.1, read on the forward strand.
GGAAACTGACAAGGACTTGGGATTTGTCATCAAGGGTAAGTTCTAGCTTTTGGCTTCACTAGTAGAAATTAGTTTAAAAAATGTTCTTTTATTTACCATAGAGAATTTCCAGCTCATCTTCCATCTCAGTAGCCTCTTTGCATGTACTTGTGTTTGTCAGCACTCTTCTCAAAATGGGACACTTATAATTGAACCTAGTGTTCCAGATGTGACCTGATTAGGTCAATGTACAATAGCATAGTTATTGCCATTCTTCAAAAATCAAATCTAATCAAAATAGCTTCCTGCTGACAGTACTCATTTGGTTCCTTTTCTTAGTCCTCACCAATCAGGCTGAATTTGTATCAATGCCATCCATTTCATATTGACCTCACATTTTTTCTCCTGGGATATTCTTCACTTCACTTCACACACACACACACACACACACACACACACACACACACACACACAATCCTGTCATATTTTCCATTTTTTCTTTGTTTGAGTTAGTAGGCTCTTTCTCTTCAGCACTGAAACATTTTCATTCTTTGCTTGTTCTTAAAATTGTCTGTAAGTCTCTGCCACCCTAACAGTGAACTTATTTAACACAGAGAGGATAGAAAATGAATATTATCCTTAGTCTGTTTCACTGGATGTGATTCTCTGCCAAGTACATTTTTAAATTCAGTTCATTAATTATTGTGGCATTAATTTTATTAACTAATTTAAACAAGTGCTGTATTTCCATTACTCTATAATTTACTATATGAATTGTTTTTACTTTGTAAAAATGTCATTATTCAGCTTTTTGAGTAATCAATGAACACAATACCCATGTTCTTCCTGGTCTGCAGAAAACCACCATGGCGCCACAGAAACCCATCTTTTCCCATTTCTGTTGGGTGCTTTCTAATTATCTACTACTTAATGGTCAATCATAGTTTTGGAATGTATTTAGCATCTCCTTCTTTTGTGCAGATAAGACAATTTAGACCTAAAAGTATACCGTGATTGATAACATTATTTCAGGTAGTTAATGGAAAGGCAGGAATCAAAAACCACAATTGCTTGTTTCCTTGCTCCTGCCACTCTTTATTTTAGAAACTGTCAGCTTATCTCCCATGGAGAAACTCAGATCACCCATTCTCCTTAGATGAGGCTTTGCAAACTGAGCCACTGAGACAGGATGGTCTATAGCCTGTAGACATGCCCACAGGTGTGCCGTGTGCTCCGAGTGTCCAGTTTTCATAATCTCTATCTCATGCTGATTTGGAGTTTCACAATGGCTACTGTCTTTGAGTCCCTTTGGCTCTGATAAGCAACTCCTTCTCCGCATTCTTGTAATAAACCCTAATGAAGTTTATTGGTTCAACCAAAGTGTATTTGTTTTTATTGATGTGTATGCCTGTTGTTTGCGTGTGGAACACATGTGTGCGGGTGGCGCTGGAAGGGAGCATCAAATCATCTGGAACTGGCCTTAGGGATCGTTGTGAGCCGCCAGATACGACTAGTGTGAACTGAGTCTGTCTGCTCTGCAAGAGCGGTTAGTGTCTTAACTACTGAGCATCTCTCCAGACCCAGCTTTTTTTTATTATTATTATTATTTTTATTTTACAATACCATTCAGTTCCACATATCAGCCACGGGTTCCCTTGTTCTCCCCCCTCCCGCCCCCCTCCCCTTCCCCCCAGCCCACGCCCCATTCCCACCCCCTCCAAGGCAAAGCCTCCCCCGAGGACTGAGATCAACCTGGTAGACTCAGTCCAGGCAGGGCCAGTCCCCTCCTCCCAGGCTGAGCCAAGCGACCCTGCATAAGTCCCAGGTTTCAAACAGCCAACTCATGCAATGAGCACAGGACCCAGTCCCACTGCCTGGATGCCTCCCAAACAGTTCAAGCCAATCAACTGTCTCACTGATTCAGAGGGCCTGATCCAGTTGGGGGCCCCTCAGCCATTGGTTCATAGTTCATGTGTTTCCATTCATTTGGCTATTTGTCCCTGTGCTTTATCCAACCCTGGTCTCAACAATTCTCACTCATATAGACCCTCCTCTTTCTTGCCAATTGGACTCCCGGAGTTTTGCCCAGGGCCTAGCTGTGGATCTCTGCTTCCAGATCCCTCAGTCATTGGATGGGGTTTCTAGCACAACAATTAGGGTGTTTGGCCATCCCATCACCAGAGTGGGTCAATTTGGGCTGTCTCTCGACCATTGCCAGCAGTCCACTGTGGGGGTATCCTTGTGGATTTCTGTGGGCCTCTCTAGCACCTTGCCTCTTCCTATTCTCATGTGGTCCTCATTCATCATGGTCTCCTATTCCTTGTTCTCCCTCTCTGTTGTTGATCCATCTGGGGTCTCCCGCTCCCCCAAGCAGCCCCAGCTTTTTAAATGCATGTGAACCACTCTACTGGCCACCATTGCTTCTGCTTCACATTCATATACATGCTTTCTGCCTCTTCTTACTCTTACTCTGTCTCTCTTTAGTTGAAACATAATTGCTGCTATAGAACATTACTGACAACTAAGCTAAGGTCATGAAGATGACTTTGCATCTTCCCAATTTAGAGATCCCGAGAAGAGCTCCAGTAATTAAGATTGTCTATTAATGCTACACAGATAATCCTTACTTTATGAATTAATGTCAGTCTTGAGAGGTTTATGTGGATAAAACACTTTTCAAGTGCTAAATATGCTTACTATAACCTCATAATCACTCACTCTTCTGCATTTCTGTACCGGTCACTCACCTATATGGACCATTCCTTAGTATAGCTGCTGTCTCTGTATCCCAGTGAGCCAGTATCTTACATTTTCTCCTTAGCATTTGTCATTTTATTTTATTTTATTTTTTTACCTATTTTATTGGTTCCTTTTCTTTTTTCTTTTTTCTTTTTCTTTCTTCAGGGTCTCACATAATATGGACTGGCCTCTAACTCTCTGTGAAGTTCCTGCTGTCCTTGGACTCCTGATCCTCCTGTCTCCATTTCTCAAGTACTGGGATACTTGGAGGTGTGGAGTACCATACCCAATCATCAGTGAACTTTGTAGTTTTGAATACTGTAGACTCTTAGAAACATTGTAAAGATCAAGAATTTCTGTTTATCCTTCGCCTACTTTATTCCAGTGTTAGTGTGATACATACTATTCTGTATTTTTCCAAAATGAAGAAATTAACATTGCCACAATATTGATTACAATACACCACTGAATTTTCATCAGCTTTCATTACTATCCACTTCCCATTTCAGAATCCAATCCAAGTGGTGACACAGCCCCTAGTGCTACTTTTTTTTATTCAATACTCTTTTAAAAATGGGTACTCACAATTGGACTTGAGAGTGCTGATGTGGGCAATTTTATCCAGCATAGAGGCACCATTTCTTATTTCATGACCAGGCTGGTGCACTTCAAGGACACCTAATGATCCCAATCTCCTGAAAGGGACCAAAGTGCACAGACAGAGGAGATAATCGGGTTTCCTAGTTGAAGGTTGCACTTTCAGTAGTTAGGGAGCACATGTGAATAAATAGAGGAAAGGGAATGCAGCCACTGGATGGACTGTCTTGTAAGTTCTCTGGACTTTGGTCCAGGTAGATGGCTTGAAAGAAAGCAAGCAAGCTGAAAATCTTCTAGTTTGTACTGATTGGAGAAAATACCACAAAGAGATAATTGTTCAATTATTTTAATGTTTATTGAACACTTACTATGGCTAGACATTATCTCTGCCAAATATTGTTTTGAATGCATAAAAGCAATTCACTCTTTTTCAACTCCTTATAGCAATATAAGCAATAAACTTTAATTGAAACATACTACTAAATTTTTCAATCACTTAAATCCCTTAAGGACAATTAATATGCTGTGCTTTTATTCTTTGCAGCATTTCATTATTCTATTTCTCAGTTTTTTTCTTTACAAATTGTATTAACATCAGTAGAGGGAGCATAGGTAGTAAAGTTATAAAAATTAAATACCACATTGTAAACTTTTTCTGTGTAGGAGACTATGCTAAGACTATCCCATGTTGCTAGATTTAGTAGCTGCAGCTATCTTCAAAAGTAGAGTTTCATCTTTCATTGATTGGGGTGATTATAGTACAAATCAGGTGGGCTAGCTGTCCACATGATCTCATGACTGCTGGAGCACAGCTAGAATTTATCACCACCCTCTCCGGAAAGCAGCTTCTCCAGATGGGGGCTGTGCATTTTGTGAAGTAAGAGTTTGGGGTGGCCTTGGTCTAGCACATTTGAGTCAAGTGCAGAGACTTACTATTTCAGATTGAAACCAGGTCTAAGTTTAAGTCTGGTCTTTTCTAAAGAGAGCATGAAAAACGCAATGCGGTTTTGTTTATGTGGTTCTGAGTGAGAAGTTATTGAAAGATTAAGGGAATCTGAGGCAAGGGTTATAAAACAAAAGTTTAGAGAAGAGAGTGGATTTTCTAGTGGAAAAATAAATAGATCAGTCGCAGTCAGTAAATCTTAAGACTTTTCTGTGGTGGTAAGTAATGGAAAACAAAACACAACAGCCAAAGAAAGCCAAGAAACAGCACTGGCCTGTGGGAGATGGAAAGCCAGCCAGGCAGCATCCCTTCCTGGGCGGGTCTTGTCCATGCTATTCCTCAGCTCAACCCCTCACTCAACAGCAGTCTGCAGGGGTCAGAGGTCCTGTAGACTCAAGTAGAGAGACAAGGGCAAGAAGCAGCTCAGAGCATTGTCACCTCTGCCTGACTTTTATATTTTCCATCATTAATAAAACAACACTAAAGCTAGCACAACCTGTCTGGTTTCCCCCTGTCACTTCCTCTCTCTGGCCTCTGGAGGTTTCTAACATGGTCTCTCAGAATAAAGTTGTGATAGGGGTGATCCGTAAATTCATGTTATACTTCTGATGAAGGGAAAGTGTCACATCTTGCACATGGACGTTAACAAAATGGAAGTTTAAACTTCTCTCTCTATCTTAGATCACCTCTGGAGGTGGGGGGG
>CABHPP010058797.1:0-30364 GCA_902168425.1 Peromyscus attwateri
ACACACACACACACACACACACACACACACACACACACGGTTGTGGGGGCTGGAGAGATGGCTCAGCAGTTAAGAACTGGGTGCTTGGGTTCCCAGCACCTATATGGTAGCTCATAACCATCTGTAATTCCATTTCCAGGGGGCTATGACACCCTCTTCTGGCCTATAAGGGCTGTACACACATGCCGTGCACATACATACGTGCAGTCAAACACTCACACATATAAAGTTGAAACTAAATCTTTAAAACTGTGTGTGTGCCTGCGTGTGTGTGTGTGTGTGTGTGTGTGTGTGTGTGTGTGTGTGAGAGAGAGAGAGAGAGAGAGAGAGAGAGAGAGAGAGAGAGAGAGAACATCTTTGTGCACGTGTGTGAGTGTGTGCATGAAGCCAGAGGAGGACATGGAGTGCCCTGCTGTATCACTTCCCCTTGTTCCCTTGAGACAGGGTCCTTCACTAAACCAGGACCTAGGTCGACAGTCAGGAAACCAGTCTTTTTCCTGTCTCCACACCCTCCACAATGCCGGGGTTATAGGTGTTACATACCATGGTCAACTTTTTTTTTTCCAGTTTTTTTGAGACAGGGTTTCTCTGTAGCTTTGGTGCCTGTCCTGGATCTCGCTCTGTAGACCAGGCTGTCCTTGAACTCATGGAGATTCTCCTGGCTCTGCCTCCTGAGTGCTGGGATTAAAGGCGTGCACCACCACCACTGCCTGGCCCATCAGTGGACAATCTTAACTAGTACTTTTTTCCTTCCATTCAATTATTTCTTTAAGCTCTACTATCAGAAATGGAAGTGAAAGATGTTAAAGAAGACGGATACTTTTGTCGTGCTTTTTAAAGATAGTTGGTACATTTCTTTCTAAAGATCCTGAGAGTCAATTTGAAGAACCCAAAATAATTTTTCTGTGCTGCTTTGAGATAGAGCAGGGCAGCAGAAGTCGCCAGGATGTCTCTTCAGCTTTTGGAAAGCTCCAATGTCAGTGTTTCTGGAAGGTTCTAATCAGCAGCTCTATTTTTGTGGGTAGCTGGGGCGGCAGGAAGGCTCTGCGGCTGGGTGACTGATAAGGTTATCTGGGGACTGTTTCTGGCAGGTCAAGTGCCTGTTGTACAGCTTGGGGCTGGGGAAGTCAGAGGGCTTGGGTGTGTGTGTGGGGGGGGGGGGGGGGCTTCACTGGCTCAGAGCTTGCCTTTCAGCAAGAGGAACAGGACTGAAGGTTGTCACCCACTGTCCAGAAGTCCCTCATCCCCACCATCCCAGGGCCCTGCCTTAGCCTATAGGATACAGGTAGAGATGGCTGTGGGTAGGCCAAGGGCTGTCCTGAGAGGGTGGGTACCTCTGTGCAGCCTAGCTGGGTGCACCAGGAACCAGTGGGGGGAGAGGAGAGCTGGGTCCAGGCAAAACAGCACAGAACCAAGAAGAGATCACAGTGGAGTCAGAGCCCAGCCTGCAGACAGGCAGGGCAGGTACCCCACCCACCACACAATCTCTGTGGGCTCTGGGCCTTCTGGGCAGACAGGGCTCAGGGAAGGGAGCAAGCTTCCCCACAGTAGCTAGCCCTCAGGCCCACACATGGCTTCAGGCAGAGGCAGCCAACCCTGTGGAGGCTGGGGTGGAATCTGCCCAGAGGAAGTCCACGGCCTCCCACCCAGGGCCTGACCAGGGTTTGTTTCATTTCCTTTGGGGTGGGAGGCTGTGTGGAGACCAGAGCTGAGACGAGCCTCAACCTGGCCCCTCAGAACAGAGCGGCAAAGCAGAAACCACTTCCAGGGAGGGTAGAGTTGGGGTGTCAGAGAGCAGGTTTCCAGGCTTCTCAAGTGGGCAGATTCAGGATGCTTTCCCAAGCCACACAACTTCACATCAGCATCAACAGTGACAAAATGAAACAGCAGTAGCTAATCCTTAGACTGCACTGCTCAAGCTGAACTCCGTGGGAGCAGAGGCTACTCTCACCATGCCCCTTTTTGCAGAGGGGAAACCAAAGTACACAGCGAGGTCGGAAACTGGTCCCAGGTCACACAATCAATGAGAACTGACAGTCAAGCTATGACTATCCGGCTCCAGAGCCCAAGGGTTACATGACCACGTCACACAGCCTCTTGGCATTGTGAAGTGATGGATATACACAGGTACCACTTTAAGGAATTCACGAGTGCCAGCTGTGGAGGTGGAGCAGGGGCTCCAAGTCCAACAGACCTGGCTCACACTGAAGCTGAGTGGCTTTGGCCAGTTGCTGTATCTCTTTAAGCCTTGGTGGCTGTGGCTGTGATGTGGACGCATAAGTCCCACAGGCACTGAGGACTACAGAGGTCCACCATGGGAAGAACAGTGGCCTGTGGCCTCCCTGGCTACCTGGGATGCAGAGGGAATATGAGCTCCCTCCCTAGTCAGCAACCCTCCCCCTTGTCCTCAGGAAGTCCTGGAAGTGTCCTGAACGCAGGGCAGCATCTCCCTGGAGCTGTGGTTCTGTGCCTCCTGCTGTACCGAAGGCGAGCACAGTCTGGTAGAGCACAGAATGATGCTCTCCCAGGTCTCTGCTGCCCACTGGGGCTCTCAGGTTGAGCTGCCTGGAGCCCCGTTCTCAGTTCTGTAATGTTGTCAGAAGGCCTTGGTGTTCCTGACTGAGTACATCAGTCTGTCTGTTCCCCTAACCTCAGGAAGGCCTGGAACCACAGATGGTCAGGAGCCTATGCACACAGCACTGTTTCTTCTTGTACGTACAAAGTTTAATTTCAAAGTCAGGCACAGGTAGAGATGAATAACAATGATCATTAATAAAATAGAATATGTAAACAATATGCTGTAATGGAAGTTATTTGCAAAAAAAGATATTTTGGAATCTTCTATTTTACATATATATTTAACTGGAATTGAGCATGGGTAACACTGAAGAAGGAATTACTGTATTTAGTTTCCCCTGGGGACTACTTCTGAATTCCAGAGGGCTGCCTGGGAACAAACCATCTTCGCGGCATCCCTATTTTATGGAAACCCAACCCGTCTGGCCAAAGCAAGAGTCTCCTATTTATTGACATCATGCAAATTTAGTGCTGACTTAAGTATCGGTTTCATGTTTTGCCCCCACTTAACTAGATGGGGAGAATTTCAGGTGTATGGCCTTTTGTGCTGCGACTATCAGGGATGGCGTTTTTTCCTATTTCAAATAACAGGGAGTCTAGAATTGGCTTAGCACGGCTCTCTTTCTCCTTGGCTGCCCTATCCAGAAAAAGGGATTTGGGGCCAGCAAGGTGGCTCTGTGGGTAAAGGTGCCCGCCATCAAGCCTGATGATCTCAGAGCCCCACGTGGTAGAAGGAGAGACACTAGCTCTAAGAGTTGTCCTCTGACTCCCACACGTGCACTGTAGTATGTGTGCACACATCCACCAGCTCCCCCAAATAAATAGAAATTTAAAAACAACGATAAAGGAATTTCCCATCTCCCCATGTCCTCTCTGATCCCATGGGGCTGTGTGCCCCTCTCTTAGCACTCCGTACTCGGTACCTTGAGAGTCGTCCACACTTGCCTTCCCCAGCAAGGTACCCCCTCTGTGCCCCACCATCTTACAACTCTCCTCTCTTTCCTAGCTCTCCTCAACTGACTGGCTCTCTCACACGGGCTGACATCACCCCCTTCATATCACACAGTCAAAAGAAGGCTCCTCCATCACCGTCATCACATCTCCTCTCCCAGCAGGAAGAGGGAGGAGAAAGAGGCAGAGGAACAAAGGCGGTCTTCTTTCCAGCGAAGAGTTGAGCATACTTTTAGACAAGTCTTTTCCTTGGAGCCTTTCACCTGTGTTTCATTGGCTGGGCGAGGGCCACGGGGCTTCTAATTGAGAAATGAGAACTGTAGACAAGCATGCTTTACTTCCTTCCTCGCAAGGCTCCGTCTGAATGAAAGGACCTCTGTCCTGGATAGCTGCCGGCAGTCTGCCCTATAGTCCACCCCCTTGCGGGTCAGCACTTGCCTAGATTGGTCTCTACTGTGCAGAGAACACAGTGCCTCCCAAGGCGAATCTGGCCAATTCTGCCACCCCAGACAGGCTATAGGGCAGGCCCCACCCCCAGAGACATCCTGAGGTCCTAGAAATGCAGAGGCCAGCTATATGCTCCAAGAGCCTTGGTCACAGGTAAAAAATGCACTGGCAGCCTCCACTGTGGAAGAGAGGACAGGAGAGGGCATGTACTGCGCCTGCAGCTGAAGGCTGGTTAGCAAGGAGCGGCTCCCGAGCAGTATCAGGGGCCTGCTTGGCTCCTGGAGGCTCCATGCAGCCATTGCCCCTGTGAGGTTGGTCCTGCTCTCTGGGAGTTTCTCCATGGTGTTCCTTCCTACCCTCCCCCCCCCCTCCCCCCCTCACCCCCCTTTCTCTTTTTTCTATGCTGGAGATGGAACTCAATGTGGCCTTTACCTTTCACTGAGCTTCACCCACAGAGGTGCTTGTGTGTTATTTTCTGTGTTCACCTATGAAGGGCCAGACCTTCTCTGGGGGCCACACAGCTTCCTGCTGGTATGAGTTTGGGATCATTTGGGATCATGGAGGTCACTCCAAGTATTGGCTGACCTGGTTTGGAAATGCAGTAATAAAAGATGTGTTTGGGTTTGCCTTTTGTTTTTTACCCGTTGAGCGTGACCACGGGTAGACTTTTCCAGCCTGAGCCTCACAGAAAGTGCAAGAAGCTCTTCCATTCCTCCAGTCTCCCACAAGGTCTGTCCCAACCAGGCGTGGTTCTTGATTGGAACAATGGATGACATGTGGGTCAAGATGAGTAAACAAAGTGAGTGCTCACTAAATGGAATTCTGAAGAAGGTGAGTGCAGCAGACTCCAAAAAGAGTCCCAGGGCCCAACATCAGACTATAGTGATGGTGGTGCATGCCTTTAATCCCAGCATGGGATGAGGGAGTGGGAGGGTGGGGGATGGTGGGGGCAGGTAGGCAGATCTCTGTGAGTTTGAGGCCAGCCTGGTCTACAGAGCGAGTTCCAGGAAGTCCAAGGCTACACAGAGAAACCGTGTCTTGAAAAACCAAAAAAGAAAAGAAAAACAAAAACAAAAAACGGAAACAACAACCCTTGAGCCTGACAGAACCACGCAGCGGGGACACCTGTCCCTGTGCATGTGCTGCCTGGAGCTTGCATTTAGTTCCATGGGCCTGCTGCCAGCACCAGGTCCCTGGTGACTTGGAGGTTAATGGTAGGCCACGAGCCTTGTCCTGCATTGGCATCTCATGAGGTTGAATCAGACTAGTGCAGCCAGGTCACATGCTTGTGTAGTCGGAAGTTTTCTCCTGTCCCACCAGGCCCCACAGTCCTGCAGCTGCTTATAAAATAATCACTCAGAGGCTTAATATTATTTACAAACTGTATGGCCTATGGCAGACCTCTTGCTAGCTAGCTCTTATATCATAAATGAACCCATTTCTATTAATCTATGTTTTGCCATGTGTTCCGTGGCTTTATTGGTCTGCTGGCATGTTGCTCCTTGGGCGGCAGGCTGGCATCTCCCCAGATTCCACCTTTCTCTTTCCTGTCTCTCTCTTTGGATTTCCTGCCTGCCTCTAAGCTGCCTTGCCATAGGCCAAAGCAGCTTATTTATTCACCAATGGGAACAACATATATTCACAGTGTACAGAAAGACATCCCCCAGCATGCCTGTCCCCTCCCTGTCTGCAAAGGAATCAGGGAAGGAAGTTTTCCCAGTTCTGTTCTAGGGAGACAGGACTTTTCAAGCTGAGAGATGCTCCCAACAGTACTGGAGTGTTCTGAAGTGCTCACCAAGCAGCTGGCGGGGACCTTCCGCCCTTCCTGGGTAAAAATCACAGGTGGACGAAGAGATGCTCTGCCAGGGCTGTCTGTCCCAGGCTCTGCAGTGCCTCAGCCCTGGGGCCTGGACTAGAGCTAGGTGCCTACTGCTGCTGCAGGCTTCGGAAGCCAGAGTCTTGGGGTTTGGGAAAGGGATTGGAAAATTAGCGAGAAGCTGTGGTTGGAGTCTAGTTTCCTCAGGACATCCAAGGAGCGTTCAGAGCAGCTGGACTAGTGTGAGGGAAATCTGACGGCTGCTCGGCTGATAGTTTTACGTCAAGGCAGCTGGGGTACCAGGGAAGGGTCCAACAGCTGTCAGTGAGGGAAGTAAAACTGTCCTGGTCCCCAACAGCTGATTTAAAGGAAATGTAAACATTAAAAACGATGCTTTTAGTAAAGGCCCAGAGTTGGCACAAAGTCCTCTAGCATTTCTGAACAATGCTTTCCTACTGACCGAATCTCCTTGGGAGAGACGTGTCATTTTGACTATCTCGAACATATGGGCATCCAGAAAAGCTGGCAGTTGCCCCACATGCTGCCCCTGCTTCCCCGCTTCTCCTTTACTCTTTGTTCTAACCCTGTCTACCGTCTGTCCCACTGGCATGATGGGACCGCTCTGGGCAGACAAGAGCAGTGACCTCTGATGTCAAGTCTCTGGCTGGTCTTTGCGCTGCTGGGCTCTTGGAGGTGTGTGCCCCGTTGGCCTCCTTGAAGCCCTTCCCAGGCCTTCTATTGTCTCCCACTCTCTTCCTACTCCCAGGGAGATGTCTCCTCTGTCTTCTTAGCTTGCTCTTCCCCCTCCCACTCTTAAATTGGAAGCATCTCTGCACCCAGGCGATTCCATGGTGTGTTGGTTGGTTTTATGTCAATTTGATACAGCTAGAGTCATATGGGAAGAGAAAAGGTCTCCGTAGATGGGCACATAGGCAAGTCTGTCAAGCACTGTCTTTTTTTTTTTGTTTGTTTGTTTGTTTTTGTTTTTGTTTTTTGAGACAGGGTTTCTCTGTGTAGTTTTGGTGCCTGTCCTAGATCTCGCTCTGTAGACCAGGCTGGCCTCGAACTCACAGAGATCTGTCTGGCTCTGCCTCCCAAGTGCTGGGATTAAAGGCGTGCATCACCGCCAAACAGCTCAAGCACTGTTTTGATTAATTATTCTAACCCACTGGGAGCAGTGCCACCTCCAGGCAGGTGGTCCTGAACTGTATAAGAAAGCAGGCCCAGTAAGCCAGTAAACAGCATTTCTCCATGGCTTCTGCTTCAGGTCCTGATGCCAGGTTCCTGCCTTGAGTTCCTGCCCCAACTTTCCTTCATGACGGACTACAACTGTAAGCTGAAATACACCCTTTCTTCTCCATCTTGCTTTTTTGGTCATTGTGTTTATCATAGCCATAGAAAAGTAAGACTCGTGGCTGGCTCCAGGCAACCCTCTCCTCTGAATTCCTGATGTGCTTAGGGCCACTTGACATGGGCATTTGGCCATTTCTCCAGTCTCTGATTGAAGAGATCTCTCTTCTTCCTATTTTTTATTTTATCTTTTTTTGTGTGCACGAATACATATGTGTGTGTTTGTGTGTGGGAGCCAGAGGTCAGTGTTGGTATCTCCCCGAGTCACTCTTCACATTGTTTTCTGAGGCAGGGTCTCACTGAACCCAGAGCTCCCTGATTGTGCTGGATGGGGGGTTCAGTAAGCCCCAGCCCTCGCCAACACTGAGGTTACAGATGTGCACCCCCATGTCCATGTATATGGGTGCCGGGGGGGTTGAACTAAGGTCCTCGCACTTCTGTGGCAAGCACTCTACTGACTGAGCCCTTTCTTCAGCCCTCTGAATCTCTCTTTTTCGTGTGTCCACCCACATTCCGTGCACCACAGACACACAGCACGTGCGGCTATTTTCAAGCCAGCAGGTTATGATTTGCTGAGTTCTTTCCTTCCTACGCTGTAGCCAGTGGAGCGGCAAATGGCACTGGCTTCTATCTTGCAGCACATTTTGGCTCTGTAGTTCCCAAGGCCTCCTGCCAGATCTGTTCCCACCTTTGCTCTTTTTCCCCCATCCTCCTAAGAGCCATAGAAAAGGGCTGTCCCTTAGGCATCAGGCACAGCATGTGGCTCCTTTGCACCAAGTCTCCCTGGCATTTAACTAAGGATTAAACCTACTGTTGCTGACTGGCCACGCCCTCCTCTCCCAGCTTCCTCTCTGTGCTCCACTTGGCTTAATCTTGCAAGCCAACTTCTGCCTCGGGCCACTTAAACATATCATGCCCATGTCTCATGTTTTATTTCCTCCTTGTTTTCATTCAGCGAATGACTTATTCTCTAGTCTCCAAGTCTTGCTTTATAATTTCTTCCTTCCTTGCTTGCTTGCTTTTGTGCATGTGCAGGCAGGGGAGTGCCCCCGTGTATGCTCATGGCTGTGGAGGCCTGAGATCAACCTTGGGTGTCATTCCTCTGGGGCTGTCCACCTTGCTTTTTGAGACATGCTCTCTCATCGGACCTGGGGATTGCCAATTAGGAAAGGCTGGATGGCCAGTGAGACCCAGGGGCTCAGGGTTTGTAATCTCTGCTGCCTCGCTGGGATTACAAACGCTTGCAGCATGCCTGGGTTTTTTAGGAGGGTGTTGGAGTTTGAACTCAGGTCCTCATGGTTATATGGCAAGCACTATCAGCTGGGCCACCTCAGTTTCATTATCACACTATCACAGGAGCCTAGTTCTCCTTGTCCTCACAGTACTTAGATAGTTACTTATTCTATACACAGTTCATCCATTTTTTTTTTTATCTGCTCCCCAACTTCAGTACCGGGCTATGCCTGTCTAGCTTGCTGCCTAGCAACAAGAAGGGCAAACACTCGATGCAGAGCTGTTTGAGTGATTCCACAGCCTCCCACAAATGGAACCCAGCACCTGGTGCTCTCCGAAAACTCCATCAGCTTATTCGACCTGAATTCTTGAGCAGATGTTGCCTGTGGGGTGTGTTTTTATAGGGGAGAAATGAGTGTGCAAACCCCATGGTCCACTCAGCTCTCAAGCTGTGTTTACAGCGAATCGATCTGGTCTTAAACTTTAAACAACCAGTTGTGAAATGCAGCCAACCAGCTCACCCTCGGGTGTGCTTGGGCGCTGCCTATCACCAGCAGGAATCGATGCTCCGTGGCCAATCGTATGATTGTAAACGGCAGTTCCCTGGGGATCTTAGATCTCCAGGCTGTCTGGCCTGGTGATGTGTGTCATGAAGACTCTCAGAGGAGGAGGTGAAGTGTGGGGGAAGCTGATCTCCCTGCCAGGTCAAAGGTGGCTTGATTCACCGTGTGTTGTCCTTTCCCTCAGTACAAACCAGAGCCTGGGCATAAGATGATTTCGTTCAGGCTTGTCAAGCTTCAGAAATGATCTTGTGCACCTCATATCCTAGTTTATAGCTTCAGAGTGTAAAGGGACCTCTCTCACATTACAGCTCTACATGTATTATTTATTAGGCACTAGCTGTAGGCCACTTGGCTTAATCTTGCAAGCCAACTTCTTGCACAGTCATTCATGTCCTCTTCAATCCTGCAAGTCAGTTCGTCTACCTTTCATACATGAGGCCCCAGCAGCTGAACCTTTGACCAAGCCACAGTCCCTTCCATCTCCTCTCAGAAGAAGATGGAGCTGGAGTGCCTTTGCCGGACTCCTTTGCAGGTGAGCTCATGTCTCAGGAAGTCCTGGGCTTGTTCTTGTTGGAGGGTGGAGACTTGATAACCTGAGACCTGGAGCCCCAGGGCACGAAGGTGAGTCACTGACCTGGGAGAACATGTTGCCGAAACAGTCTGGTCAGAGCAAGTCCTGGGGGGTGGTGTCTCTCGGCCATCGCAAGCCTCCCTCTGGTAGTCTGGGGACAGACCCAGCATTTGGACTGACAGCTGTGATGGTTGGTCCATGCTGTCTATTTGACTGGGTTAAGCAATTGTCTAGGTCTGTTAAAAAGCTCCTCTGTGTACTGATGGGGATATTTTCAGATTACTGGCATGTAGGACAGTCCATTTGCTCTGTTATTCTGAAGACTTCCCCAGTCTCGGCACGTGGAGGAAATATTCTTTGTCTTAGGGTTTCTGTTGTTTCAACAAAACACCATGACCAGAAAGCAAGTTGGGGAGGAAAGGGTTTATTTAGCTTACACTTTCATGTTGCTGTTCATCATCGAAGGGAGTCAGGACAGGAACTCAAAACAGGGAAAGAACCTGGAGACAGGAGCTGATACAGAGGCCATGGAGGGGCTCTGCTTATTGGCTTGTTTCTCATGGCTTGTTCAGCCAGCTTTCTCATAGAACCCTGGACCACCAGCCCAAGGATAGCACCTCCCACAATAGGCTAGGGCCTCCCCCACTGAATATTAATCAAGAAAATGCCTTACAGCTGGATCTAATGGAGGCATTTTCTCAATTAAGGCTCCTTCCTCTCTGATGACTCCAGCTGTGTGTGTCAAGTGGACAGAAAAATAGGCAATACACTCATAGAGGAAGAAGTTACTGAGTCTCCACGGTATTCAAGCCACATCTGTCAGGTACTTATTGTGCCACCCTACCAATTATTGTTTTGATAATTACTTTCATATTGAAGTGACTATGGCTCATTTGTTTCTGTACCTTCAGTGTCTGGAAAGCAGGAAGGGGAGGTACCACATGGGTGAGTTAACAGGTAGATGGTTGTATGGTGACCAGTGGATACTAGGATAGATAGAGAGATGAATGGGTAGATAATGAATGGATGGATGGACAAATGGATAGGATAGGTAGATAGGTGGGAGGGTGGATAGGGGCATGGGTACATGGATAGATGGATGATGGGTAGGTAGATAGATAAATGGAGCATACACCACCCCCAGCAGACACTCCACTGTCACGTGATTATCCACAGTTGCATGTCTCATCACCCATTTTAGGGACCATGTAACAACTCCTCATAACTACTCATCTTTGGTTATGTTGGTCCATGTTTGGGAGCTGTCCTGGTTAGTCTTATGTCAACTTGACACAAGCTAGAGTCATTTGGGAAGAGGGACTCTCAACTGAGAAAATGCCTTTATAAGATTTGCCTTTAGGCAAATCTGTAGTGTGTTTTCTTAATTAGTAGTTGATGTGGGAGGACCCAGCTCATGGGGGCAGTGCCACCCTTGGGCAAGTGGTCCCGGGGTATATAAAAAAGAAAGCCTAGTAAGCCTAGGGGAGCAAGCCGAGAAGCAGCATTCCTCCACGGCCTCTGCATCAGTTCCTGCCTCTAGGTCCCTGCCTCCAGTCCTTACCCTGACTTCCCTGGATGTCGAACTATAAGATGTAAGCTGAATAGAAACCTTTTCTTTTCCAAGAATAAAACACCTTGGATCATGGTGTTTTATCACAGCAACAGAAACCCTAACTAAGACAGTTGCTAATTGTCCTGCTTGTTTTCCTAAGGAGACATAAACAAGTATCTGTTCACCCCAGATAGGGCATCGATGACTAACCAAAGAAATGACTCCACCAAGTCCAGTTTAGTCAACCAGTAAGCTTATTGGGGTTACTTAGAGGAACACAGGAGACCCAAAGGCATCTATCTGTATCACTGAAAGCCACTCCAGCACAGGCAACAGACAACTCATGAAAGCTACACCTCTAGAGCCCCTTGCATACATTTCAGGAAGCTCTGCCCATCACAGTCTCCACTCACCAGCAACTGCTGCAGCTTATGTACCTTGGGGAGGTGCCTTGTGTCTCTTGTAAGGTTCAGGAACTTCCCGAACCTTATAAATTTCATTTATATCTTGAGCCTTGTAAATGTCATTTTCTCCTGAATCTTATGAGTCTCCCTCCTTCCTCCAGGAGGAAATATTTCAATTAAAAGGAAATAGCTACACAAGTGGAAATTGGTTGGTTGGTAGATGAGCAGATGTGTGCGTGAGTAAATGGAAACAGGTAGATAAGTGTTGTGGTGGTTGGTATAGGAATGGCCCCCATAGGCTCATAGATTTGAATGCTTCGTCATTAGGGAGTGGTGATACTTGACAGGAATTAGAAGGTATAGCCTTATTGGAGTAGGTGTGGCCTTGTTGAAGGAAGTGTGTCACTGGAGCTGGGCTTTGAGGTTTCATATGCTCAAGCCAGGCCCAGTGTCTCTCTCTTCCTGCTGCCTGCTGATCCAGATGTGGACCTCTTGACTCCTTCCCCATGTCACATCTGCCCATGTGCCACCGTGCTTCTCACCAGGATGATAATTGGACTAAACCTCTGGACCTGTAAGCCAACCCCAGTTAAATGTTTGCCTTTATCAGAGTTACCATGGTCCTGGTGTCTCTTCATCAGCAATAGAAACCCTAACTAAGATGAGCTGCTCCTGGCTTGGTTCCACTTCCTGTTTGCAGCTCTCAGCAGACATTCCATGACTCTGGCATCTGCAGCATCTTGAGGTCTCCAGTGCAATCCAGACTCCACTTACAGCTTTACTCAGTGGTCTCTTCAGGCCTCTATGCAGGGACTCCCTTGCCACACACCTGGCCTCAGTGGCTTTCCTTAACCATGAGGAAGATTCCACAGCCTTTACTACTGTGTTCTTGACTCTAAAACCAGAACCACATGGCCAAAGCTGCCAATTTCTGCCTGCTTGGGCTGGAATCCCACTTCCTCCTTGACTTTCATTTGCATAAGCTTTACTTTATAGCTTTTTTTTTTTTTTTTTTTAGGTGGAGGAAATCTCTCAGGTGTTTTTGTTTCACAAGTTGCAGTGTTAGCTGGGCGGGGTCTCGCCCGGAGCTCACCATTTCCTTTATCCCGTTTAGCATCATGCTTTTAAACTTTTCATCTCTCTGAGCACAGAGTTTGGCTTCAACACTCCATTCCCTAGTGCTCTTTTTCTCCTCAAATTGTGCATTTCGTATTTCTTTTGCCCACTTACTCTTTTTATTATAGCTCTGCAAAGGAGTGATCATTAATAACCACATGACACGGTCAACACTAGACTGTCTTGAAATCTCATCTGCCAATGCTATTAACCCAAAACTTTACATTCACACAGATTCTAAGGACAAGGGTAAAAAGCAGCCATGTTCTTCACAAAAAGATCACAAGAATGGTCTCTAGCTCAGATGATAATATTATTCCCCTCTGAAACCTCTTAAGCTCAGCCCCCACAGTCCACATTGCTCTCAGCATCACTGTCTCCCAAATTCCTGCTTGTATGGCCTTTTAAAAGCCTCATTTACAGCATTCAACCACTTTCCTAACCAAAATTCCAAAGTCTTAAAACACAGCATGGTCAGACCCTTCACAGTAATACCCCACTCCTGGTGCCAACTTCTGTTTTAGTTATTTTTTTATTTCTGTGTAGAGACACCATGACCAAGGAAACTTAAAAAGAAAGCATTTAACTGGAGGCTTGCTTATAGTTTTAGAGTGTGAGTCCACAACCATTATGGTGGAGAGCATGGCAGCAAGCAGGCAGGTATGGTGCTGAAGCACTAACTGAGAGCTTACATCATGATCCACATCAATATATATATATATATATATATATATATAGAGAGAGAGAGAGAGAGAGAGAGAGAGAGACAGAGAGACAGAGAGACAGAGAGACAGAGACAGAGAGAGACAGAGACAGAGAGACTAAGCCTGGCATGGGTTTTTGAAACCTCAAAGCATGACCCTGGTGGCACACCTCTTCCAACAAGGCCACACCTCCTAATCCTTCCTAAACAATCCACCAACTGAGAACCAAACATTCAAATATATGAGCCTATAAGGGCCATTCTCATTCAAGCAGGTGAGTGTATGGATGACTGAATAGATAGGCAGCTGAGTGTATGGGTGGATGAGTAAGTAAATGAATGAATGGATGAGTGAATAAATGGGTAATGGATGCATGGGTACATGAATAAATGGGTAATGGATGGATGGATCAGTAAGTGAGTAGCTAAATGGAAGCATTGGTAAATAGACAGATGAATGCTTGGATGGATAGGCAGGTGAGTGAATGGATATGTGGATAGATGGGTAGGTAGTTAAGTGAAGGGATGAGTGAGTTAATGGATGATGAGGTGCATGGATAGAAGGGTAGAAGGAAGAAAAAATTGAAAGCAGAGAGAGAAGTTGCTTCCATTTGCCCAGTCAGCCATCACAGAGGCCAACAGCATCTCAGGCTTCCTTGTCCTAAATTCAATGACTGTTCATGTTGGTCCCTCCCTCTTCCCACACTGGGATACATGACTTGGCTGGCATTTGGATTCTTGGCTAGGCCTCAGGATCAGGCAGAGTATCTAACCTATCCAGCCCCAGAGACAGAGGCAGAGTATGGAGCTATGTTGATGAGAATAGTGGTAGTGATAGGTAAATTCCACTGCTTTAGGTCCCTCAGCAAGAGCCTTTGAACTCTGGTTTCTTACATCATCCATTCACTTATCTATCTATGCATCTATACACACCCATTCACTCACCTGCCTATCTGTCCACCCACTCATCTTATCCATGTACCCATGCTTCCATTTACTTACCAGCTTATCTATTCATTTACATATCACTCATCTATCCATGCGTTAATGAAGCAATTAATAGAGCTGTCTGCAATGGAGTGTTCTGTGTCTGTCCTGTCTGATATGGTAGCCATTAGCACCATGTGACTGCTGAATGCTTGAAGCTATGGCTAGTATGGTTTGAATCAATTTAACCTTATATTTCAAAAGTGGCAGATGAGGAGTGGCTGCCATATTGGACTTCACAGCTTTGATATGCCTGGGGCTAGCTCTTCTTTGTAAAATATCCTTATTCAAGGGAGAGTCCCAAGACAGTGAGGTCACAGACTTCCAAACTGGAGAACCCATGCTAGAGTTGAGATGGGGCATCACACAGCAGTGGTATGTATGGGCACAATCATATGAGGTCTCACATGCCCTGCACTGGCAGACGCCTTGATGGGCAGGCTCAGAGCATCTTGTGCCTTAACATATCCTGGTGAGACTGCTGGTTACCTACCACATATCTCTCCAATGGATCTCAAGAATTGTGACTTTGAACTGGGCACCTGGCCTCCTAAAATAAAGACCCCATGCCCCAGCTTCTCTGGAGATAACGTTTTCACTGAATAGGATGAAAGCAGAACCCTGAGCCAGCAATTGGAAAACATTCCTAAGACATGTCCTTCTTTGCTCCTTTCCCCCTTTCTGAACCTTGCTTCTCAGAGCACAGATGGCATGGCTAGAGCATGTATGTAAACATGAGGACCTGGGGGCAGCCCCGGGGATGATGGGGAGACAACTTGAGGCAGCCCTGGGGGTGGAGCAATAGCTTGAGGCAGCCTCAACTTCATGTTTAAGTGAAACTATCTCCCAGGCCCCATTGAGCAATTGCAGTGGGACTGTGCTTCCAGTGTTTCTTGCATTTCCCTTCAGCACATAGCCCAGGCTAGACCAGAGAGGCCGGGACCAGGTTGTGAGCCAGTATCTGCCTCCCTCATTTCCCAGCTAGCCCCTCCTCCCACTGTAGGCAAACTCTGGCCCCCGAGTGAAGCACCGGCATACCTTTTTTTCTTCTATCTTACTGTTTATGGTCTCAACTTTATCTTCAGAGCTGCTCGCAACTGAAACCCAGACGTAAAGCCAAGAACTTTTCTCTCTGAGGAGCCAGGCTCTTGCAGTTAAGTCTCCACTCCTGATGCAGTTTCCAGAGTCACAGTAACCTCTGGAAAGTCCGTGTGTATAAGTGCTCTGTTCTCTGTCACGTTGCCCCCGGCCTGAGGAGAGTGAGTCTAAACTAACTGCCTACCTGAATGGCCTAAATGATGGGGTAGCATGAAGTCAAGAAAAAAGTGCCTCAGGCAGAAAACAAAGCACTTGTTAAATAGCTCAGAATATAGTAGGCTCTTCTTGCTTATGAAGGATGTGTTTTAAGGGGCAGGGTGTATCTGGAACTACAGCTGTTGAACACTTTACCTACATTACATGCACTTTTCTTTGGATAGAGACCCTGTGATAAAGGTACTACATGAATTAGGAGACGGGAAAGATTGATAACCAGCACTACAATCATAATAATAAACTCTAAATGGCCAGCATTGCTGCTCTTGTTGTTTGGAGTCACGGTGAAGCAAAGGGCCCTCGAACGTAAGCACTGACATACTACAGCGATCCATCTGATAACATGGCTGCTCAGTGGCTAACTGGTAACTGGTAGGTAGCATATATGGTGTGGATACCCTGGCCTACACAACGGGATGGCTCATAGTTCCATTACACGGGAGTGGGGCAGTGCAAGATCTCTTCATGCTGGGGATGGCATGCAATTTAAAACTTTTGAATTATTTCTGGAAGTTTCCATTTCTATTTTCAGACTGAGGTTAACCACATGTAACAGAAACTTCAGAAAGTAAAACTTTGGGTAAGGGGTGGGAGAAGGGGTGATGTATTATCCTACCACAAACAGAAATAGATGCCTGTGAGCTGGCCAGTTCTTATTTCTGAAATGCTGTCACTCTTTTAATGGGGTAGATGCTTCGTGGCCAAAATGGTGTTTGAGTCCCATGGAGACAGATGGAGCACACAGAATGGTGTGCTGGCATGAGCCAGTTATCCCCTTGTGAAGTATTTTGGTATCCACCCCTTAAAGCAGATGTTAGCTTGGGCCAAGCTAACAGACACATACACACACACACACACACACACACACACACACACACACACACACACGGGAGAGAGAGAGACAGAGGCATGCAGACACATACAAAGAGGCACACAGATACACACAAAGACTCAAACACAAAGTCATATCCAGAGACACATGGACACATACGCACACAGAGACATATATAAAGACACAGAGACACGTGCTTGTATGCACACAGATCCCTACAGACACAGAAATACACACAAACACAGACACACCTAGATGCACACAGACACGCACATGCACACGCACACACACACACACACACACACACACACACACACACTGGTCACTTCCCTCTTTGGTTTCATGGTCTCATTTCCTACTTCTCACTTCTGTTGTGGAATGGTGTCTCCATCTGTACCTGGTCAACCCTGGAGACATCAAGATCCCAAGAGAAAGGGAAAGGAGTCTCCTCACTGATCCCCTTCCAGGGCTCAGTGCATCTCCGCATCAAGGCCCTCTGTTCCCACCGAAGCTGAGTGCTAATCTTAGGAGTCTCTGGGGATCTGTAGGTTTCAAGGCATGATGTATTTTTTTCCTATAGCAGTGGGTAAGGAGGGGATTAAAGCTGCCAAGTTGTAACATTTGTGTATAATGTCCCCCAAATCTGTATAGATCTCCACGCTCTTTCCTCATTCAGGGTGACCCCTCCCTGTTCTTTTGAGGTCCAGGGACCTCAGGCTTATGCCCATGACCTCAGCATTTGCTATTGTTGGGGACACCTGAACACATAAAGTTGAATCCTTAAGGAGGCTGCGTTTAAACCTCCATGTTTAGGAATGAACAGCCAAAGTGGAGACGTGGCTGTAGTTCTGGCCTGGCCTCTCCTGGTATTGGTGAGGCTACTTACCATCTGGGCTTATGACTTTGGCAGCAGGGTCTGTTTAAGTACATGGAAAGAGCACTGGAGAAACCACCCTTAGAACACTGTGAGCTAGCAGAGGCCAGCCTAGCAACTGCTCCTTGTCACAGAGAGCCTGGGCAAGGGGACAGGAGTTGGAGGTTAGCTCCCCTCTGCCCCAAGTGCCTGTGGAACATTATAGCCCCCTAGCCCTGGTGTCCGATCTTTCTTATGGCAGGTGAAGGGGTCACCTGGTGGCAGTCAGCACACTGAAGACCATATCCTGGGGTCTGGTTGGGACCCTGGCATCTTCTGAGTTTAGTGCATGACAGTTCAAGGTGTGCCCAGAACAGCTTGTGCTAGGTGAGCCTGAGGAGTTTCCTGGGGTGGGTGGGGGATTAGAAGGAAGGATACCTGTGGCTGAGCACAAAGCATCATATGGATGAATCACTGGGCCCATCGTGATACAGGCAAAGAAGGAAAGGGGGGAAGAAGAATCCATGTGTCACCATTGTGGGACAGCATTGGAGGAGTGCCTGTCCACCCTGATGGAGTCATGTTTTTATAAAAAAAAAAATGCCAGCAAGGTAGAAGACAACTGAGAAACAGACTCACTGAAGAGCCAGGACCATGTGTAGTGGTTAAACCTGTGGAGGAGACCACGGAAGGCTGCGGTAGCCACAGGAAACAGAAATTATCCTCCTGGATAATTCAGTGAGCTTATGCATAGTGAAAGAGTCCTCTGGGGAGGAGCCTTGCTCTGAGCTGGTCCCCTAACTCCTGTTCCCCTCTTCCCTTGAGATGGAGTTTCCTGGCAGCCACTTCCCCAACACTCTTCTTTCTGATGGCTGGCTGGCTGCCTTTGGCGAGGGGTCCTGTCTCTGTGGGGCTTCCTAGACCTCTGTCGACTTCACTCTGGTTCTCAGCCTTTACTGCCTCCCCCACACCCAGCGTGTAGCTCCTGGCCTTCAAGTAGCAGTTCAGTCCACTGCACTGGCCCTGGGAGTGCTCAGGAGGTGTTTGCCCTTGGGATTTGGAGGAATGACAGTGATAGGGACCTTTTAGAAGAGTTGTCTTGAGGACATGAGATGCTCATGACAGAGGGACAGAGTTGCATGTGCTTGTGTGTGTCGGGTGGGTGACACTTGAGGCTCCTAGCAGAGAGACGAACACCTGACTTCTGGTGATCAAGAGCCTTCCGAGACTACCTGGGCAGCAGGTGGGAGCTGTGCTCAGCTCCCCAGGGATGGATGGGCCTGGAGCGTGTGACACTGCAGGTTTGGCTGGGTCTCTGACTTGGAGACTGGTCCTGGGACTTAACCTTGGTCTCCTGACTGAAATCCTTTCCATCAGTTTCTGAATGACCAGATTGTAGCAAGGATTATAGCTGACATGTACTGAGTGCTACTGTTTGCATGGGGGTGGGGGGGGTGGCTGGCTAATTCATATCTTTCATCTGAATTTAGACAAGCAAGATATGCCCACTGGTTCAATAGTGGTGTGGGGTAACTAATTGCTTTCTGATTGGATTTTAGGCCTGCTCTCCAGGAAGGATTTTTGTGCCTGCTAGTGTAATCCTGGTCAAAAGCACATGGCTGGTAAGGTCCTAGGTCCTAAGTGGAACGAACATAATATTATTATTTTGATAAGTGGTCATGTTGTAAAATTGCCTTCTAAATGTTTATGTTTATACCCATGGACTTGGGTTGCTCTTGACCTGGGTCAGTGTGCTGGATAGTTTTATATGAACTGTAACGCATTTTTCTCTGTCCTGCTAGCCAGCTCCCAAATAATGACACAGAAACTTCTTACTAATTATGAAAGCTCAGCCTCAGTTTAGGGTCATATCTAACTAGCTCTTATAACTTAAATTAACCTATTTCTATTAATCTACATGCTGCCATGTGGTTCATGGCTTTTACCTCTCCTCCTGCATGTCCTGCTTCTTCTGCATCCGGCTAGTGACTCTCCCTTTCCTCTTCCCAGAGCTCTCTCTGTCCGGAAGTCCTGCCTGTACCTCCTGCCTAGCTATTGGCCATTTAGCTTTTTATTAAACCAGTCACAGTGACATATCTTTACACAGTGTAATCAAATATCTCAAAACAGTCAACTTGACACAAGATAAAGTCATCTGAGAGGAGGGAACTTCAAGAAAACGACTCCATAAGATTGGACTGTATGAAAGCCTGTAGAGCATTTTTTAAATTAGTGATTGATGCAGGAAGCCCAGCCCATTGTTGTCCTGGGTTCTATAAGAAAGCAGGCTGAGCAAGCCAGGAGGAGTAAGCCAGTAAGCAGCACCCCACCATGGCCTCTGTATCAGCTCCTGCTTCTGCATCAGGTTCCTGCTCTGTCTGAGTTCCTGTCCTGACTTCCTTTAGTGAGGATCAGTGATGTGGAAGTGTGAGCTGAATAAACCCTTCCCTCCCCAAGTTGCTTTGGTCATGGAGTTCATCACAGCAGTGATAACGCCGACTAGGACAGTCAAGGAAGCTTCTTCCTGCAGATGTCAGTGCAGAGACTCATAACTAGTCAAAGTGTGAGACCAAGACACCTGGATGCTCAGCCCCGAATGGAACATCGATACCAATCCTCCCAACTCACCTACCCCTCACTGTGAAGGCTCAAGGAACATCGAGGAAGAAGGGGCCAAAAGACAGTAAGAGCTGGAGAATGTGGAGGAGTGCCGTGGAATGTCGTCTTCTGGACAAGGCGTGACTATTGCACTCGTGAAGTCATAACAGCTGTGGTTACCTGCACAAGACTGAGCCACCAAAACTCAGGCATAGATGGGGGTGCTCCCCAGACTCCTCCCCTTACTAAGGAGCTCTTGGTAGTCAGTCGGTAGCTTCTGGGGGAGGGAGAATCATTCTTCTCTGGGCTGTGGCCACTGGCATAAGTTTCCCATGTTCCTGTGGATGCCCCACACCTATGTACATATGGGCAACACTTACTGGACTTAGTGGGTTATTATTTTTTAAAAAGGAAGAAAACATGGAATTGGAAGGGGTTATGTGTTAAGGGGAATATGGGGGGTGTTGGAGGAGCAAAATGGTGAGTAGATATGATCATGTTTCATTGTACTCTTACATGAAATTCTCACAGAATTTTTAAAAACCATAATAAAAATTTTAAATTAAAAATGAACAACTAATTTATCCCAACAGACACTGTTATACTGTTATTTTATCTCTCAGGAAACTGTGTGGTTAGATGTCTTCTCTTCCAGGGCTCCTGTGGGGGTACCTTCCAGAGGGAAAGGTAGGGCCAGGGCTGTAGCCCAGGGTAAAGCTTTTTGTGGCTGACATGGGGCTCTCAGGTTGGTTTCATCTCTGGAGTAGTCCATTTGGACACTAGCAGCTGAGAGCTGAGTGCCCCTTGCTGAATATGGGGCCTCTTCCAGACCTGGCCAGGTTCAGAACTGAGTTACAGCTGCAAGCTGCCCCTGTGAAGCAATGTGAGCCTGTTGGGAAAGGAGGGGGGGGGGGCACAGATCCGAACAGGTAAAGCGAATAGCCAGATGGCCACTGGTTCCCGGAAGCTCAGTGTCAGTAATCATTAGGGAAATGCATGTCAAGTCCACGACAAGGTGCCACCACACTCAAACTCATACACACTCACACACACACACACTCACCACACACACACACACACACACACCACACACACACACACACACACACACACACACACACACACACACACGCCATTGAAAGAGCACATGCTCAAAGGTCAAGGTGCTAAATGCAGGTGAGGACATGGCAGAGATGGAACTCCTTCCAGTATGTTGCAGGGGGATGTAAAAGGGTACAGTTGTTTCAGCAAACATTTTGGAGCCAGGCACAATGGCACATGCCTGTAACCCCAGCTCTTGGGTGCCTGAGGGTTACCATGAGTTTGCAGATAGACTGGAGACCACTTGGACTGTTACTGTGAAGTTGAACATGTGTCTACCATATGGCCAGGAAGCCAACTCCTAGTAATTCACCCAGGACAGATGAAAAGCATGTATGTATGTCCACATGAGAGTTTGCGAAGGGATGTTCCTCATAGCTCCATCAGCGGTAGCTGAAGAGTAGAAGCAACCATTGGAGGGCGTTCAACTAGCAAATACACTCCAACTGCGTGGGAGTCCCTGCAAGCATCATGGTCGGCAGGGAAATGGTCGGCAGGGAAATGGTTGGCGTGAGGTAAGAAGGAAACCCGATTCAGCCCGACTTAGTTGGCCAGTGCTGGGCCAGGTTGTTTATGTTCGCCATGTTTAAGCACAGCACAGTTTTGGGGAAAAGTTTTCTGATGACAATTAACTTATGTTAATCCCGTGTGTGCAACAACGCTTAAGCCACGTTTACACTGAAACTCTTTACAAAGTGCATATGGATTCTTCCAGAAACAATGCTGAAGATAAAGGGCTGAAGATAAGGGTCTGTGGGGAATGACTGAGGTAAACAGGGAGTCAGGATTTGGCCTCCCTCTAAGATAACATAGAAGTCACTTAGGCTATTGTAAAGTACACACGACATCTCTCACAAGGATGGGTTTTAAGGACTTAGAAACAATGCTCAAGATTAGGGGGGAAAGATCTGGGATAAACAAACATAGTATTCTGGGGCATTTGGGTGAAGCTTAGGCCTACAGATAGCAAAGATCACCAGGTTGTAAACTATATCCTTTCCCAGCATTCCAGGAGGAAGACAGGTTAATCTCTCCCTCCTTTGAAGAGACAAGCATGCATGGTTAACCTTCCTGACTTCTCCAGTGCTCACCTGTGTGTGTGAGGACCTCTTACCCATACAAAACTGTGCCCAAACAAGGGCAGACCCTGCCACTGGGACACTTGGATCCTGCCCATCTCCCAGGGCCTAATTCAGGAGTATGTGACTCCTCAGGTGAGGCCAAGGAGTGAGGGTTGTTAAGCGAAGGGACTTTTCCTGGCATAAACGAAGAGCATTCACAAGTAACTGAAGAGGTGCTGCAGGCCACCAGGCCCTCCCTCCCTGGCACTGGGGACAGTGACAAGGACTAGGAACTTCCTCACTCAGTTCCCCAGGGAGGCCTTAGCCTGGAAGAGGCAGATGGGACTGGCCTAGTATCTCCTAGTTGATAGTGACCAGGTTTGAAGTTGCTGGAACATGGTGGTCTCAGGTGTGTGTGTGTGTGTGTGTGTGTGTGTGTGTGTGTGTGTGTGTGTGTTGGAAGCTGTGACCTCTGGCCCTTGCTTTGTTCTTAGAGGTAGGGAGTTAAGGGAGGGGAGCTCATAGAGCTGGGATCTCTTGGCAGAGCTTCTCAGCCCTTATCCCCCCAACTTGACCACGGGCATCACAAGTGTCCTTAAAGAGGTTTTGAGGGAAAAAGGCCCAAGGGTCTGAGAGACATCTCCTCCAACAGGTGATGACACAGAGATCATTCTCCAGGCAGAATGTGGGGCTCCTAGGGCGGAAGAAAGGCTCCTCCTGGGAAGGAGGGGAAGGTGGGAAGAGGAGGTCACATTTGCTCCAGCCAAGCAGGGCCCTCAGCATCCGTGTGAATGACAGGTATTTCTTCCCACCCACCTTTTCACTGCAGACTGGTCCTCATCAATGAGCACAGGACTTGAGTACTAACCTGCAGCAGCCACCAGCGCCTCAGCTGGAGTGTCAACAGGCTGCTTCCTGGTGAGGGGACCCCCTGTCCCCCAGGTCTTATGAGGATTGCAGCCCCATAGGACCAGGGCCACTCTTCTGACCTCATCCAGGGTTTACTTCACCGTCGCACTGTGGAGCTCTCATTGGCCTTTGAAATGGAAGCAGTCTTCCTGCCCCAGTTTCCTAAGTGCTGGTGTTACAGCTTTGTGCTACCATGCCCAGATAATTTGCCTCCAGAAACAGTCACATTGGGTGAGGACCTCATGTACATTTTGGTAGAAGGCCACAGCTCGGGGGCCAGCAACTAATTTTCATATCTGATTACAGTCAACATGTAAGGTGAAGTGACCCATGGGTTTAGTTGGCATCTCGGACCTGGAGGTTAGATACTGAGAGGATGAGCAGGCCCTGGCTTCTTGGTGCCCTGCTGTGGCCTCTGCTGGATGCTTGGGCTGCCTGGGGGCTGTTATCTGGCTCTGCCAGGGAATGTAGCTTCATCTGTCTGATTATCAACCACAGATGTGGTGTCTTGCATGTATTTCTTGTTACTTCTGATGGATGCCTGGCTTCTCAAGAAACTGCCTCTGAGATTGCCGGGCCTCATATTCCACTAGGTCCAGCTAATAGGGAAATGACATGTTAGCAGTCTCGCTAAATACACCTGAGAATCTTGGCCTCATTAGCTGCCTTTTTTTTTTCTCTTAATTTAGCTGCTTTGCAATGCAACATCAACAATTTCCTCTTTGCACCAGCTCATTCTTCTGTCACCTCCCCAGTTTCCTGGTTAGAGGGTTAATACACTCTGACATGTACCCCAAAGCAATCCATGCCAAGAAATGATGATTCTACACAATTGCCCACAGTGCTGTGCAGCCTCGGTCATCCATCATGCCACACGGGTGTGACTTCACTGTCAGACACATTCTTAGAAATGTGTGTCACAGGGATGGCTTGGCAGCTACCATCATTCCATGTGTCTTCAGGGTCTGGAAGTGAGCAGCTGTGTTTCCTGCCTCCCTTGCCGCTAGGGTGCTGTGGGATCTTCTGTATGGCAAATGTGTTGCTAATAAAGCACTGATTGGCCAGTGGCTAGGCAGGAAGTAGGCGGGACTAACAGAATTAAAAGAGCAGGAAGGCAGAAGGAGACTGCCAGCCAGCCTGCCAGCCAGCCTGCCAGCCAGCCAGCTGCCGCCAGGACAAGCAGCATGTGAAGATGCTGGTAAGCCACGAGCCATGTGGCAAGGTATAGGTTTATAAAAATGGATTAATTTAAGCTATAAGGACAGTTAGTAAGAAGCCTGCCACGGCCATACAGTTTGTAAGCAATCTAAGTCTCTGTGTTTCCTTGGTTGGGTCTGAGCGGCTGTGGGACTGGCAGGTGAAAGAGATTTATCCTGACTGTGGGCCAGGCAGGAAAACTCTAGCCACACTAGGGTTCTGGTGTGAACCCTTTGGCCTAGTGGTATGCTCTCAGAGAGGAGGAGGAGGGGGAGGGGGTGGAGGAGGGTGGTGGTGGAGGACGAGGAGGGCCCCCAACAGAAAGAAAAAGAAATGAAGGGAAAGCACCTCGGTGAGCGTTGCTTGATTTCTGTTGTGTAAATTCTTTCATCATGGTCCATTCATTTATGTCTAGGATGCTGGTCGGTGGTATCAGTGACAGTGGAGCTGGGATTGCCATGACAGCTGAGTCTCACAGATGCAAACCAGCACTGCAAATCCATTGCATACCACTTCCCCTCACTGCCAAGACTCTTCCCTGCTGCTTTTGGCTGTTTCTGCTGGCAAGCAAAGCCGTGAGGTCATTTTTCCTGTGCATAGCTCCAGGGTCTTTTCCAGGGTCAGAGGGCAGGTGAGGAAGCTGATCTGGTGACCCCTGGCCCTGCTGGCTGACAGACTTAAGACTCTGGTTCCCAGGCTGTGTGTGAGCATCAGTGGGCCTGGCTCCTCAACCTCTCAATGAAACTGCAAGGCCCTCACTTCCTGCCTGAAGTCCTTTGGGCTGGAGACTGCAGAGAAGGTTCTGAAGCTAAAGCGTGGAGATATAAAGTGTAACTGGAAACCACTTTGGATTTTGTTCTCAGGCTTCTCCCCAACCCAGCTGGGTAGAAGAATTAAGCGGGTTTGAGACACTTGGGAAAAATCTTTAGTAAACTGGCCTCGCGTGGTTTGTTAAACTCCACTGCTCCGCACCTGTCTGAACTAAGAAGGACGAAACTGTTGCCACAATTGTTAGGGTCACAGCCTGGGCCTTGGGAACTCTAACAGAGCAGGCTTCGCCACTTGTCCCCAAAAGACCCATTAAAGAGACAAGTAATATGGAAAAGCAAGGGGTGGGGGGGCTAGTCCACGTGGCCACATTAGGAAGAAGAACAAAGAAAGACATTGGTTACCCCAAATCCATTTTGGGGTCCTGACAATAGGTTTATGCAGGAGGCATGAGTAACTAAGCAATGCTGGTCCAAAGTGGTCCTCTCCACCACGACCATGACCTGCCATTGTCTCACTTCCGGTCTCTCCTGCAAGTCTGACAAATGGTCAGAAGTGTGTGAGATCTCTCCCTAGGAGACAGTCGATCCTTCTCTGGCTCCGTTTCACCCTTACCCTAGCATGAGACTCCTAAGGACCTTCCCGCTCCTTAGGGCTCATTTGTTAGTGAAGTGTACTTTGAGGCTGGGATGACCTGGGCAGGGCATGTCTCCTGAGGTGTTTCTCATATAGATGGCCCAGCAGACCTGACATGGCACCTGTAGGGACTTTTCTTTCTCTTTTTCTTTTTCTCTTTCTCTCTTTTTTCCTAAAAAAGGCAAATGCTTCCTGGAGGAGGAGCCTGCGTCGGCCCTCCTAAGTCCATGTGAACATTCAGGTTCTTTCTAAGGGTCAGTGTCCTGGGAGTGTGAGTCTGACAGCCAGGATGATGGCGAGTGTAGCAGTCAGGGGTTTCCATTAAAAGGGTCAATCTGGGTGGAGCCCCTCAAAGTGGCCATTGAGCTCTGGGACAACATGCCTGGAGGACTTGGAGTCCTGGGGGCAAACTCCTCAGCTCTCTGCTGTCGTTTATAAAGTGAGGCTTGCCACACCTCACATCCTAGAGGAAGTAGGGTAGAATGGAGATGAAGGCTGGGGAGATCGAGTGGGGGCGGAGTGGTGGGTGGGGTGGGGTGCGTCTTCCCGGGTTCGGGCGATAAGGAACGCATCATGCAGGCAGTGGACAGTGGTGACAGGTGTGGCAGGAAGGTGCAGCCCAGTGTAACTGTCAGCACCTTGAGGGGTCCACCCTTCAGGGGCCTTCACTCAGACAGAGCCAGGTCCTTGACTACTCTGCAGAGCAGAACTTGAAGAGAAACCAGAGTGAAGCGGTTAACGGGTTTAGTAGCTAAAGGTAACGACTAGCGTGCGCCTCAGGTTTAAGCGTGGGTAGCGAAGGGGATAGACACTTAAGAAAAGGCCGGTGAAATCCTCACGATATGGGTGCCAGCCACCTAAGAGTGAGAGTTACATTTAGGTCTCTTCGCAATAGATCTATATGATCCCATGGTTCTCCGGGTTACAATCGAAGATGTAATTTACCGAGGTTTAAAGAGTAAACGAAGTTTGAAGTTTAAAAATTAAGGGCACTGGGAAGGTGGTTCACTTGGTAAAGTGTTTCCCTCACAAGCGTGAAGCCTTGAGTTTGATCCCAGCATTGATTTAAAAAGCCAGGTGTAGTGGTATGTGTCATGATCCAGGCAAGGCTGGCCGATGCCGGGGCCTCACTGGACAGCCAGCTAGCCTGGCTGGTGAGCCCCAGCTCTCACTGAGAGACTGTCTCAGAAGACCGGGTGGATGGCTCCTGGGAAACACCACCAGGGGCTGAACTCTGGTCTCCACATACAGACACACACATGTGCACACACACAGACACACAGGCACAGACACACACACACACACACACACACACACACACACACACACACAGGCACAGACACAGACAGGCAGACACACACACACATAGACACACACACACACACACACACAGACACACACACACACACACACACACACGTATACCGTCTTATGAGGCCCGTTCTTTGGGTTTAGGGCTGAGACAGGTGTGCTGATACGGTTAAACTCAAGGTCGCAAACATTTGGCCCTCAGCAACAATGGTTCCTTTGCTGTTTTTCACATCCTGATTGAGATGTTTTTAAGAAAGCACACA
The DNA here is from genome assembly GCA_902168425.1 of Peromyscus attwateri. Lineage (NCBI taxonomy): Eukaryota > Metazoa > Chordata > Mammalia > Rodentia > Cricetidae > Peromyscus > Peromyscus attwateri. The sequence goes on from CABHPP010058797.1 coordinate 27,114, forward strand.
TTATCAATGTAAACAAGTTCAGCTTTGTCAACTTTGTGCTGAAGTTTTCTTGAATGCCCCCCCCCCCCCCCCCCCCGTCCCCAGACAGCCACAAACTAGACCCAAGGGTGAGCTAGACCCTAGGGCCAGGGGCTTCTTTCTTGTCCCATGCCCTCTTAATTGTCCTGCCTCCGAGCAACTGGCCAAGCTGGACTACTGTTTTTGATTAATAGGCAGGACAACAGACTCCTCCCAAGGAGAATGTTTTTTTGGTCTAAATTCTTAACAATGGTGGAGGCTACTGTGAGTTACAGGCCACAAATCCACGAGGTTTCATTGCTCATCTTGTAACAAACTTGTTTTTTCCTGCATGAACTTTAATTTGGAGAATTGTTGACTATACTGCTGGTCCAGGGAATGGCCTTTTCAGTGTCAGCTGTTGAGAGTTCTGAGGGGACTTGGGACATGATTCAGCCTCCAGCCTTCGGAGCTGTATGTATCGGTTCCTGCAGTTAGAGAGCCGGCTAGGAATGAGTAAGTTCAATTCAGTCATTCTGTGAGACCACTGAAGCTCTTATTTGGGCTGAAGTTGAAGACAGTTCAAGAGTGCAAACTGCAAGGTCTGCAAATTTTAATCCAAGTGAGAAATATTTAACTAAATCGGAACAATGTCTTCCAAAATGAACATGTTATTTTAAAATATTGTTACCCAACTGAAGCACATGCTGAACTTAAGAGAGCAAATCAAGAACATTAAATATTACAAGAAATGCAGCAGTTGCCCGAGTTCTATCTTTTATATGTGCTTTGGCTTTATTGTGAATTACAATCCATATTCCCACAATGCTATCGTTGCGAGACCCAGTGGTTTTTAATCTATGCACAAACATCGCCATTATCTAGTTCTAGAACATTTTTATTACTTGAAAAAAATAAAATTCATACGAGTAGCAGTTGCTTCTCCTGTCTACAGATTCCCCCCGAGGCCAACACTCATCTTTGCCTCTGTGTGTCGGCCTTCTCCGGCACTCGGTATCCATGAAATCACAGGCTCTGTGACTGTCGGTGTCTGGCTTGCTTCACTCCACATCATGTTTTCCAGATTCATCCACACTGCGGCGGCATGTCAGAATTTCCTCGGAAGGCTAATATTCCACTGTGTGGGGTTAGCCATTCTTCTGCTAATAGGCATTTGAATCACTGCTTTCCTGGACTACCACAAATGACAGAACGGGGAGGATTCATGTCCACGATTCTGGGCAAGCCAACTGTGGTGGTCAGCTTCCTTGTCAAATGAACAGTCTCCACGAGGGATTGTCTCCCTTTGGCTGGCCTGTGGGCACGTCTGTAGATGATTGTCTTAGTTACGTGAATTGGTGCGGGAGGGCCCAGCCCAGTGCGGGCAGCGCCATTCTCCACGCAGGGGCCCTGAACTATATGACGGAGAAACAGAGCTGAGCACAAACCAGCGGACAGGTGAGCATGCGTGTGTTCATTCCCTCTGCTCCTGACCCTGGATGTGATGTGACCAGCTGCTTTCAGTTCCTGTTGCCTTCCTTGACTTCCCCGCAAGATGGGCGGGACCTGGAAAGATGGACTAAAATAAACCCTTTCCGCCTCAGGCTGCTTTTTATCAGGGTGTTTTATCACAGTGTTAAATGACAGAATTTCCTTGGGAGGCACAACATGCATGCACATGTCTATTTACCCCAGAAAGGGGACCCATGACAAACCAAAGTAACAACATCTGATTTGGTAAACCAGTGTGTTTTTATTGAGTATTGGGGTTACCGAGAGACATACGGATGAGGGGTTACTTACCGGCACAGGGATGATTCAAAAGCAGCTGTACCACCTAGAAGCTCACCCTGACCCAGGTGACAGCTCATGAAAGCTGCCATGGCGAAGCTCTGAACTGCTTGTGGGCAGCTTTGCAGTCCAGGAACACTTTCTCTCTCCAGCGTGGTGTCTGCCCTGCGTCCCTTCCCTGAGCCATTGTTTACTCCTTTTTATTCTGCCAGGGAGGGCCCTCAAGAATCTTCCAAGCATTTATTATCCTTTTTGTTTACCTCCTGAGTCCTGTGAGCCTCTCTTTCCTCCTGGAGGGAACGTTTAATTCGGAGCAAGCTGCCACACAACACACAGCAACAGAAATGACCCTCGACCACCAAGGTTTTCATTTTCCGTGTGTGGAATCGTTGCTCACATGGAAACTCGGTTTAACTTTTTAAAGTGCCACCAAACTGTTTCCCCACATGTCTGCATCCATTGTGAAGTCTACCAGCTGTCCATATGTGTTTCAGTTTCTCTGCATTCTCTCGCACACACGTGGGTACCGCATTTAAAAACCTCCTCTTGTTCCAGGGCTGGGCAGGGCTCAGCGGTACAGTGTTGGCTAGCATATGTGAGATCTTGGGTTGGGTCTCCGGCAGTGCAAAATAAGCAGTAGTAATTCTAGTTCGGTGTGATGTAATATCTCGCCATTATTAACTTTCCTTTAATACAAGCCGTGTGCTACTCAATCATTTGGATCTTCTTTAGAGCAGTTCTTTAAATGAACGATTTGTCTTTTAATTGTTGAGTTTTAAGAACTCATATATTCTAGAAGCAAGTCCTTTGTCAGCTGTACGATAGAGGAGTCTTTTATCTTAGTCTGTGGATGGATTGTCCCTTCATAGTCCATCAGTCAAGTCTTGCAAGGATAGCAAATGAACTGTGCTTCTTTCTTGATTTTTTTAAAAAAAGTTTTATGTTCATTGGTGTTTTGCCTGCATGTGTGTCTGTGTGAGGGTGTCAGAAGCCTTGGAACTGGAGTTACAGACAGGTGTGAGCCGCTAGAAATTGAACCCGGGTTCTCTGGAAGAACAGCCAGTGCTCTCAGCCACTGAGCCATCTCTCCAGCCCCTGAACTGTGCCTCTTGATGGAGAAAAGGCAAAGACTTCAAAGAATCTGGGACCATCTTATATTTATTTATTTACGTATTTATTGACAGAGCCTCACTATGTAGCCCTGGCTTGTCTGGAACCCCAGTTAAATGTTTTCCTTTATCAGAGTTGCTGTGGGGGCTGGAGAGATGGCTCAGTGGTTAAGAGCAGTGGCTGCTCTTCCAGAAGTCCTGAGTTCAATTCTTAGCAACCACATGGTGGCTCACAACCATCTGTAATGAGATCTGGCGCCCTCTTCTGGCCTGCAGACATACATGCAGGTAGAAAACTCTACGTAATAATAAATAAATTGGAAAAAAAAAAAGAGTTGCTGCGGTCATGGTGTC
>CABHPP010058797.1:30374-53718 GCA_902168425.1 Peromyscus attwateri
ACTCCACGGGAACACAACGTGCTCAGGGCCCTGGGGGCCATGGTGCATATGGGACCACAGACATGCTTCAGACGCAGGCAGCTCTGTTTTGTGACACTTGGAATGCTGCAGTTTAGATCTGAAATGTCCCCAGAGTTCCCCGTGCTAAAGGGCTGGCTACTGGCTTGTGACGCTTTCAGAGGGTAGTAGAACCCTTGGGAAGTGAGGTAGAGGAAGTTAGGTCACTGGTATGTGGCGGGGATGGTGTCTTCTTCTGCTTTCTGGCCACTGTGATGTTTGGGAACTTTCTCCCCGGCATGTTCCTGCCTTGGATTGTACTACCACAAGGCCCCAAGCAGCAGGACCAATGGCCAGAAACTCAAACTTTCCTAAGTATGAGTCCAAAGGAATCATTCTCTTCTTTTTATTACGAGTTCATTCATTCATTCATTCATTCATTCATTCATTCAGTGTGCATAGTGTCCCCCACCATACACACTGAATGAATGAATGAATGAATGAATGAATGAATTTGATGATATGGCGCACGTGTGGAGGTCCGAGGACAACATGCAGGAGTTGGTTCTCTCCTCCTACCATGTGGGTCCTGGGGGTTGAACTCAGGCTTCGTGGCTTGGCTGCAAGCACCTTTATCTGCTTAGCTCTCTTGCCTCAGTTATCTCAGGCATTCTGTCCCAGTGACAGAAAGCTAATGTAAGTACATTTTAAAAACAGTAGGAGGCCTGGTAAAGCAGGGTTGCTGGGCCCCAAAGCGCATTTTTCGCATAGATGCTTGCATTAGTTAGGGTTCTTTGGAGAAGAACCAACAGAATGAATATTTATTACCACAGGGGATTTATTATGTTAGCTTGCACAATAGGAGCCGGGTAGTCCCACGTGGCTGTCTGCCGGCTGAGAACCCATAGCTGCTACGTCCACACAGCGGGATGACTCAGCAGTCCCCCACTGGTGCTGAAGGCCTGGAGGATTCCTGGAGGCTCAGCCATCTTCAGTCCACCCTGGAAAGTTCTGTAGTCAGTGAGGAGTGGCTGTGTGGCAGAGACAGAAACAGAGTAAATGCACTCACCAGCAAGAAACGAAAGTGGACAGGCCAAAGCAGCCTGCTTTCTTCGGACCTCTTCATAGCTGAGTCACCCCTGGGCAGTGCTGCCCATTCTGGGGGCGAGTCTTCTCGCTCAGTTAATCCTTCCTGGAAAGGCCCTCACAGAACCTCCCAGAGGAGTGTCTTAGTTGATTCCAGATCCTATCATACTGATAATCACGACTAAGCATCGCAAGGGCTAACAGTAGATAACATTTCAAGCCACACAGCACAATACCTTCACGTAGTCATGGCTGACTTCACAGGTGCTGCAAGGTGACAGGAGCCAGGTGGGCAGAGTGGACTTCAATTCCTCCTGGAAGGTGGGTGTGACCCTAGGTCCCGCTCCATCTGATTGTCACCAGAAACTTCTCTGTGACCTGCGGTGATCACCCCGAGGGAGGGGGAGCTGGCAGCTCCCTTGACACATGGTGAGGGAGTCCACTCTGCAGGGACCAGCTCAGACACACAGGGGTTCAGGACCATGGCCTGTTCCTATTCTTTCTGTTTTTTTTTTTTTTTTTCTTTCTCCTCCCCCTCTGCTCACTTTCCTCTCCTGTCATTTCCTCTGTCTCTTTCCCTCTGTCTGTCATTCATCTCCCAGGCTCTGAGAAGCAGGACCTTTCGTCACTCCACAGCCTGGTCTCTGATGACAGAAGTCGTGGAGAATTCTGGGTCAGACCTCTCCTCCACCCAGGCCAGCTCCATCCCAGGTGGAGCAAGGCCTTCCCTGGCATGGATGCCTGTGGGTGTTTTCTGCCTTCAGCAGTGGAGGGCACTGGTGTTGGTGCCTCAGCGGGGCTTACACAGCTTGAGCAAGCCATAGTCACCCCAGCAGGGGCCCCCTTGCAGGTCTGCCGCATTATTACGGGGAGCATTCTGCAGAAGTGATGTCTTCCTTGATCTCCTTTCTACCCGCTTGCTATTTTACTCAAGACTCTGGGACCAAGGATGCCCATGTACATCAGAGTTTGTCCTCTTAGTGGGCCAAGGCCCGGCCCTTCTAATGTTGGGGTTGCCAAAGGTGCGAGGGTGTCACTGTCAGGGCCAGCTGAGGGGGAAGGCATGCCTCTGAGGCAGGGCGGCGGGTGCGGCCTGGCTCGGCTGCACCAACGTGGTGTTTAAACATTTATTTTTAGTGGCCACTGGTTAAATAGCAGCCTTCATTTTGGTGGGAGCAATCTTGAAAAGTAAAAATAAATCAGATTTTTGCCTTGCTACTCATCACCACAGAGCTTGTTGGGTGGACACATGGGCTCAGCACCCCGCATCTCTAGGCTACGTTCTGTGTTAGTCAGATGGGGGAGCTGTGGCGGAGGCAGGTACAGGGCGTCCACGGCTCCCAGCTGTGTCCCTGTTGCAGGGGCCAGCTCATGCTTCAAGAGGGGCTCCCTTAGCCAGTTCTAGCCTGAGCTGGCTTTGGGAGATAGGAACAAGTGATCCCCATTTTTCTGGTGTTAGAGGGTGTGACCTGCATGGCTGGAGCTTGGATAATCCCTGGTAGGTCTTGGGGGCATTTCCCCAAGGCCCTCAGTGGGACCTTCTGTCTGCTCGCTGCTGATCCTGGCATCCGCAGTGGGGAGCGCTGTCCTCAGGTCCAAGTTGCATTTCTCAAAGGATGAGGGTAAAGGCCGGGCTGCTTCAGGATGGGGATGTCTGGAGGGGAAGGACCACTATGTTGCTGGGCTGCCTCAGGCCACACCAGCATCTCTGTGAGTAACTGCTGCCCCAAGTCAACACACTTTTCAGGTGTGAAAACTGACTCAGTGGAGCTAAGTCCCTGTCCCCAGCCCAGAGCTGGTGAGGGAATACGGCTCCAACCCAGAGCTTGTGTTTCTACCCTCTACAGACCACCTCTGTGTAAAAGGTGCGGAGGAGGGAGCTTGTCCTCTTCCATCTCCTCTGATATGTGAAGACACCACATGGGTCTGTCTTCTCTGGAGGAACAGCAACCAGACACCATTTCAGAATTGAACACTAGACCCTTGCCAGACACCGGGCCACTTGGATCTTGGATGTCCATCCCCAAAACTGTGAGGAAATAGGTTTCTCTGTGTTAAATTACCCAGGTTAAACGATTTTGTTAGACTTATCTGAACAATTTTAGATATCCTCTCTGGGAAGCCATTTCCTAATCTGTAAAATGGGTCTATGAGGTAACACGCATCGTCTATATTAGATTCTCTCTCTCTCTCTCTCTCTCCTCTCTTCTCTCTCTCTCTTCTCTTTCTCTCTCTGTATGTGTGTGGTGTGTGTGTATGTGCATGTGGTGTGTGTGTGTGTGTGTGTGTGTGTGTGTATTCTGGATCAAACCACACCTGAGCACCGCAGGGATCCCAAGGGTGGGATCCCTTGCACCCCACTGTATCCTTCCCTTTTTACTTATGCATAAATATATGTATGATTATGCCGATATATATAGAGAGACCATTTTCATTACCAAGCCAGAACGGCAGCAACATTAAGGACCATGTTGTAACTGCAAGTTCTGCCTCTCTAAGAGGGTAAGCTACACACACGATCACAGTGGGGACCAAGCTGAGGCTGAATGACAGCAATTGCAACTGTTTGTCCTTCGTCTCCCGGGGACAGTGGGAAGCAACCGCTCCTCAGTTCCTGCAGGAGAATCTTGGTTCCGCTGACCCTGCATAGGGTGGGGGTTGGGGGGCTGTTGGCAAGCACTTCCTTTGGGCCTCCTTCCTCACTGTGATGCCCCATGGAGCTGCAGCTGTAGGAGAACCCTTTGCATAAACCACAGGCAGGGCCAAACTCAGGTGGAGTCTCAGGTCTCTTTTGGCAGCCGATGATGTATGGATTATTAGTAAAGAAGATGTAGGATGTCTGTACCCAGGCCCGTGCTGGGAGCACAGTGTGAGCGACAGACAGTCTCCATCCCCTCAGAGCTCTGCTCCACCAGAATGGCTGAAGCCTTTACTTTCCCAGGAAAGATCTGGCTCCAGGCCCCTGGACTGGGTGGGTGCAGAGCATTCACCTTGCCAAGCCAGGAAAACAGCAGTGGGGCTATCTCTTCTTCAGCATCACGGCTGAGCTGGTCCAGCTACCTTCTTAACTTCTCTGCTGTGAGAGAGGGCTGTGAAAAAGCCAAGCAGCAGACAGAGGCCCTGGACTGAGCCGTACCTGAAGCTTTCTACTCATACATCTCAGTTCCATCAACCTCTAAGTCCCTACTGGATGATTTGCATCTTGACTCAAGGATCATTCCTGATGGCTCAAGAGCAAAACCTTTTTCTTCTCTTCAGTGCCAGGAAGCCAGCTCAGGGCCAGGGGCATGCTAAGAGGAACACACAGCATGTGAACCTTTATCCATCTCCCTGCTGCTGTTGGGCCAAGCCCTAGGTTAGGTGCTGGGGACCAAGGACAGGCGACACCCTCAACTATACATGTCAACTGTGGGACAGATGTGAGACAAAGCGACCTACTGTGTTGATTGACAAGGGAGAGGCAGGGCTGTGGGGGGGACTGTGCAGGGCTCTCCAGAGGAGGTGAGTGAGGTTTTTCAGAGAGCTAGTGGAAACTGGTGGAGAGAGAGCCGACGTGGCTGATGAGTACCAGTGTGTGAAAAATAATACCGAAAGCAGAACTCTGTGCGAAAGCCTCTCTGCTGCTGCAGGGGCCCCAGGCCAGCCCTTCTGCCTGGAGTGCTGGCAGGAAGAGGCTTGGGGGAGACACAGGAAGACACTTGTGGCTGAGAGCATCAGGAGAAAGGAGGGGGCGGAGCCATTTCATTCTAGCCTGGGTTGTAAAGAAATGGCTTTCTTCTTGCACGAATGCATCTTCCCACGGCTGGGGAGGGAACAGATTCGTGCTGTGTTTTACTGATGCCTTGCTTGGGCCAAGCAGAGCCTGAGCAGTCTGATGTGCCCACAGCTGGCCTGGCTCTACCCATACTACAACTGCTGTCTTGTTGGCCCTGCCTGGGCCCCGGCCTCCGCACCCAGCCAGAGAAACTTGGCTGGGCTGCAGTTTTCAAAATAAAGTGGTTTTCATTTCATAGTCACAAGAGAGGTTACAAAAGAGAACTGGGGCTGGTGCTTCTCATATTATTTATGCAATTCTCCCCCTTTTCCCGTCCCGAAGGCAAATCACAAAGGGGTCTTTGTTCTCTGTAAGTTCAAAGTCAGCTCCTCCAAGGGGAAACTTGTGCGGGATTGCAAGCCGGAGGCTGGATTTTACAACGCCTGGCTGTCAGAGCAGAAATATGGTCCGCAGCAGGGTTCCTGCAGGCCACTGGCTGCAGAAGCCAGGTCTCTGGATTTCCAGTGTGAACTGGGTGGATGGGGCACCGGGTTGGGGCAGAAGGCAGACACTCACTTCATCCTGCAAGGGCCCCAATGCACCCTGTCCAAGAGCCTTGATTTCCCCTCCTTCAGAGCCTGGCTTTTGTTGACTGGTCTCAATCAGAGGAGTCTGCTCATTCTTCAGAATGGCTCACATAAGGTGGGCAGGGCTCAGCGTTCCATGCCCTAGCTTGTGCTTTTAAATGTCTGATAGTTTGAATAGCTAGGCATTGGTGTAAGAAAAAGACATTTTAAACAAGCCAGACCTGGTCATCTAGGCGTGTTATCTTAGCTACATTCTTGGGAGGCAGAGGTGGTAAGATACTAAGTGTAAGGACAGCCTGAGCTATAGAGTGAGTTCCCAGTCCGTCTTGGAAACTCAGCAAGACCATGTCTCAAAACAAACAATAAACATCGCTCAGTGGTAGAGAACTTGCCTAGCTTGTACAAGGCCCTAGGTTCAGTCCCCAGTACTGCCAAACAAACAAATAAAACCAGTTAAAGCAGGAGCTTGCCAATGCCTAGCCTCTGACCTCTGTGTGATCCCAGGCCCTAGAGGATTGCAAGAATCTGGGACTCAGTCAAAGCCTCAGGATCCTGTGCAGCCTTGAGCAGGGCAGCCAGCCTTCTCCAGCCCAGACTGTTCCTCTGGGCAGTATGGTCCCGATGGGAGGAAAGCCCCAGCTAAGGGTCCACAGTGCACAGGGACACAGAAGCCACCCCACCCTGGGCACCTCCTGCTTTTTGGAGCCATCCTTGCACCTTGGACAGATGGGAAAGCTTGCCTGGAGTGCTGAGCACCCCCTCATCCCCTGTCAAGCACTGTTATTAAGAAAAGGTATGGTAGGGACTCACAAAACAAACAGCAAAAAGCAATTTTAAGAACACGATGCCCACATTCCCAAGAGGTGGGGTGGGGCGGGTGGTTTTTGGTCTTTCAATGGGTTTTGGGTTTGGGATAGTTGTCATTGTTTAGGAGGGTTGGTTACAAGTTGTTGTTGTTAGTGTTCAGGAAAAGGTCTAAACAAAGGAGATTAGATTTAAGGTTCTTGTTTGAAAAAAAAAAGAAGATAGAGATAAGAGGTAGATTACTGAATCTACTCTGAAAAAAAAGATATAGAAATGATAGAATAAAGGGTAGATTATTGAGTCTACTCTGAAAAAAGGGAGGATATAGATATGATATAGATAAAAAGGTAGATTATTGAATCTACTTTTAAAAGACAACTACTAGCTTTAAATACTTTACATTGGATTAGATTTTTATATATTGTATACAAATTATGTATATTGAGATTGATATCGTTAGAAAACGCTATATGCATATTTCTAATCTTGTTCAGGATATTGTACCTATACAGTTCATTTAATTTGCTAATCCTTGAATGTCATTATTACCAACTATTAGGATATAAAGTAATGAAAGTTAGTTATTAGACATTACAATCAAACTTGTAGTCATATTAGGTATGTTTTCAAGGTCAAGCAGAGATATATTTTAGATAGACAGGTCATCTTCAAACCCTTCAGAGATCTACAGAATATGGCATCTAAAATGTTTTAATAACTTAGAATTTTTTTCTTTTTTTTTATGACTATGAGACATGTCAGCTCCTGGCAGCACCAATCTACTTCAGAGAAGATATGGGCATTGAAGAAACTGCATATGGAGTTAACTTTCATTGTGGCAAAAGTTAGCCACTGGGCAACAAAGTGCCCTCGCATGGACTGCTGACAGTATGCTATCCAAAATGGATGAACAGGACACAAAACAAAGGGCTACTGATCCTTGCCAAAACAAGTGTGGTTGTGGCTTTAGCAACAGGTGTCCTCTGAGACCAGGACAATATGGCACCATCGCTGAAGTGGCTTTGCAATCTGGAAAAGGTACAGTGCTCGAAGGCAGCTGAACAGGCAATGGACTGATGGTTTCTGGTGTGTAGTGGAACAGCAGCTGAAACAGTTATTCTTGAAAGAATAACTAGGCTGATGGAGTCTAACCTCTCAATGGTAGACTGGCATTTAATAAAGGAGATGAAGCCATCCACAAGCCGAGAAGAATAGGCAGCTGAATTCCAAAAACACCAGCAATTTCCAGAATTTAAAATCCTGAATCATAACAGGACACTAGTGGAATTCAGGTTTATCTGGTACATGGAATATTCACACCAAGTGTGAGGTCGAGCTGTAGGCCTTGTGTACATCCTACTTCACAAATGAGTCTGTCAGATACGCTAAGCCTGTAGGCTGAAGATGATGCCCCAACGTGCAGAGAAACCTCAGGTGACTGTCCAGGCAGCTGGCTGTTTCTGTCAACTCACATATTTTTGGAAGTCGCTTGTTTGCATTTCCTGTTTATTAGGTAATATTATTTCCTTCTTGGGTCTCTGAGGGAGTTGAAGATTAGATAGTTGTAGTTACAGTTTTCCTTGTTAAGAAATTTCAGAAAAGAAACTCACTAAGGAAGTGTGAAGTATATAAATTTGAAAGACATCATAGGATAGTTTTTTGTTGGTAATACAAGATAGAAAGTGAATTAGGTACATTTTGGACTCACCAAAATAGGATAGATAATGGAATATTTTCTCTAAATTTGTCAAGTGAAAATGGACTAGACATTGTTGATGTATTTATTGCTTGTATATATTGTATATAGTTATTGTATTTATTATATATAGTTTTTCTTATTTTAGTTATAACTTTTAATTTTTTTTAATTTTTATTAGACAAAAAATGGGGATATGTGGTGATATTTTATTTGTGTTGAAATGTGGTAGTATTTTATTTGTATGTTAATAAATAAAGTTTGCCTGGAGATCAGAAGAAATAGCAAGCCATTAATTAAACACAAAAGTCAGGCAGTGGCAGCACACGCCCTTACTCCGATCACTTGGCAGGGAGTCTCTGTGTTCAAGGACACACTAGGGAACAGAGCCAAGCGTGGTGACACACGCCTTTAATCCCAGTACCAACCATAGAGACCTGGAGGTCTGTACAGACAGGCAGTGACAAGGAAGTGAGGTAGCTGGGCTCAGAGAGCCAACGAGAAGGCAGAACAGCAAAGCAATAAAGGCGTGGGTAGACAGGAAGTAGCTCACCTTTTGGGAGATGCAGAGCTGGTGAGGTAAGGTTGGCTCATGGCTTTCACTATTTCCCTGATCTCTAAGGCTTTCACCCCTGTAGTTGGCTCCGTGTTTTTTATTTAATAAGACCATTTAGAAATTCGTCTACACTGGGTACCTGTGCTCCTCTTTTAGGGAAGCCAAAGATGAGTTTGTGCATCTTCAAGGTGATGCTGAGACAAAGCAGAAGACCAAGAGTGGAGCTGGAGGGGTGTGGGAAAGACCAGAGCTGCCCTCCTCCCTCCACCCCTCCAAAGAGACACAGCTGTCCCTGGTAGATGTGGAGAGTAGCCGGAGGGGAAGGGAGAAGCAGTGGCTGACTCATAGGAAGCTGGGATGCCTGAGAGGTTTCCTCAGACCGGCCCAGGCTTCCCAATCATCCCAGAGCATTGATCCAGAGCCCTGCGGAGCAGAAGCCAGGCCCAGATGCAGGTTCCTGGCAAGGCCTCTCCTCCCCACAGACTTCTCAGAAGCAGCCTTTCCTGTTATTACCAGACTGTGGGCAAGTTCTGGGGACCGGAGGTCTCTCTCTTGCCACCATTGCTGCTGGTGGTTGAGCTCACTGATAAGCATCTGTCAGGGGCTGGGACGTTTGCGGCCCTGAAGACGTTTGGCACAGTCAGAGCTCGTTCTATGAAAAGTGCCACTCAGGGGTGTGGCCCCTGCTCACGCCATTTTACATGGAAATAAATATTTCTGTAACACTGGCTTCTGTGTCGCCAGAAAGGCCGCTGTGGAAATGTGGTCCCCGTGACCTCAGGCTGGCCGGTCATCTCAGCTGTCTTGCCCTATGGGATGCTGCAGGCTACCTAGGCCCACCAATCCAATGTGGTCCTCTACAATGCCAGACAGAGCCCGATTCTGCCCATTTCACACACAGGGAAACTGAGGCCCTCTAATGTAACACAAATTGCTAAACGGCCTTATTAATAAAAAGCCTGGAGCCAGATATTGGGTGAAAGCTGAAAGATCAGAGGAGTAGAACAAGCCAGCCACAAGTTCTTACCGATAGGAAATCCTCAGCCCAAGAGCGAGACTTCCTGTTTATTCACGCCTTATGTATCTTTCTGTGCCCTGCCATCTTATTTCCTTCCTAGTGCTGGGATTAAAGGTGTGTGTGCTTCCCAAATACTTGTTAGCAAAGGCATGAGATCTCAAGTGCTGGAATTAAACGTGTGTGCCACCTCGCCTGGCTCTGTTTCCAATGTGGCCTTGAACTTACAGAGATCCAGACGGATCTCTGCCTCTTGAGTGATGGGATTAAGGGTGTGTGCCACCACTGTCTTGCCTCTATGTCTAATCTAGTGGCTGTCTCTGTCCTCTGATCCTCAGATAAGTTTATTAGGGTACACAATATATCACAACATCCTAATCTTGTCAAGGTGAAGACTGGGGCTGTGAACCAGGCCAGGCATGCTGCCTTCAAGTCTGGTCATTTCACCTTGTGTGTGTGTGAAGGACAGTCACAGACAGCGTCATATCACAGGGAGTCTGGTGTATATCACACACACACACACACACACACACACACACACACACACACACACTATCTATATTACCTTGTTCGCTCTGCACACCATATCTACACAGTAGGTGTGATGGTTCGTTGTCAGCTTGACAGGAACACACATCTAGGAGGGTCTGCAGGGGCATTTCCTACAAGCATTAATTGAGGGAGAAGACCCTTTCCTAGAGTGGAGAGTGGGTGGCCCTTTCCAGGGCGTGACCCCGGTTCTAAAGAGGTTCAAGGAAGGGGCTGGAGAGATGGCTCAGAGGTTAAGAGCACTGGCTGTTCTTCCAGAGGTCCCGAGTTCAATTCCCAGCCCCCACATGATGGCTCACAACTGTCTGTAATGAGATCTGATATCCTCTTCTGGCCTGCAGACACACATGCAGGCAGATCACTGTATACATAAGAAATAAATAAATCTTAAAAAAAAAAAAAGAGGTTCAAAGAAAGACAGTGTTGCTTGGCTGTCACAATCAATTCTTGTTGGTGGGTACAGCTGTCCCCTTTGCTGTGACCACTGTCCTTCTTGACATCAGACCATAGCCCGTTCTACTTTCCACTGTGGACTGAAGACCAGCAACTCTCTCGGAAACTCTCAGGCCTTCAGTGCCAGACTGGTACTGCCAAGTCATCCAACTACCTGGTTCTCAGCTCCTTCAGTGTGCAGATGACCATAGCTGGAGTATGTAAGCCATTCTAGAAAATTCTCTTTTATAATGTACACTCTATTAGTTCTGCCTCTCCAGAGAACCCTGCCTGGTAGAGATGTGGTATTCAGAATGGTTCTAGAGAAAGCAGAATTGTAAGGATGAATCTGAGTTTGGTGGTACCTGGAGCTGACTCTCCAACTCAACTAAACTTGAAGTCTTCTGGTAGCGTGGCGAGCAATGGAAATTCATGCTATGAGCCATTGTGAGAAATACGTGAAATAATCACATCTGATACTCCCCAGCCACCTCATATGCCACTCAACGAATTTAGTGTCTCTACACAGAGAACTTTCGAACATTTCTGGAAAACTAAGAGTGCAATGATGCTGGCTGGTTGCTCCCAGCATCCACTGCCAAAGTAACAAAGGACAAGCTTTAGTTTAGAGCTAAAAAAAATTTCACATTGCGTAATCAACCTACAGGTTTCTGAGTATGGCCTGGAAGAGATCTTCTCTCCAACAGCCATAGGACTCAAGTTGCTGAAAACCAAACCCAAGCCCTCATTGGACAATTGGCTGTGTCAAATGCAACCTTAAGCTGGTGGTGGCTCACGCCTTTAATCCCAGCACTTGGGAAGCAGAGCCAGGCGGATCTCTGTGAGTTCGAGGCCAGCCTGGTCTACAGAGCGAGATCCAGGACAGGCCCCAAAACTACACAGAGAAACCCTGTCTCAAAAAAAAAAAAAAAAAAGTAGCCTTAAGTCTTAGCTCTGGAAGGGTGGACAATTCAAATGAGGGCACTGTGGCTACATACGGTGGCATATACCTTTAATCCCAGCACTTGGAAGGCAGAGGCAAGAGGTTCTTTCTAAGTTTGAGGCCAGCCAGGTCTACTTAGCAAGTTCCAGGCTAGCCAGGGCTACATAGTGATGTCCTGTTTAATTTTTTTTTGATGAAATGAGGGCACTAATTGGAAAGGAGAGGAACTATACATCACGGCATATAGAAACTTGAGAGGACCATTGTGTGGAGAGCCTAGATTTGATGCTGCAGCTCACACTGTTAAAAAGATGCTCCAGAAGCTTCTTTGATTGGCTAGGTGTAGTATTTGTCAAAAGATGACCTGATGTGAATGATGTAATGTGTCCAATACCCCTTGGTTTAGCTGATGAAGGGATTTAAAAGCTCGGGTTGAAATGTTGGAGTGGCTTTGCCACGATCCTCCACAAGGACAGGGTCCAGAAGCTGCGCTCTTTTCTTCACTACTACTGGCCAGAACCAAATTTGTGGGGCAGAAACCAGCATAGCTGGGAAGCTCTGTCACTTCCCAGTGTGTCAGGGCTTAGAGTGGAGGCTGCGGCTGCTCAGTTGGATGACTTAAAAGCAACGGCGCTGATAGGATCCTGGAGTGGCAAGAGTCAAGTCTCCAAAGGCAAGGTGAGTGTACTTACTGCAATGGACAGCGCAGGCTAGGCAAGCCTGATAATGTCTGCCTCATGGAGCCCTTGGGCACCAGCTAATTAATCGTGGTGTTCCCAACAGGGGGACAGATAGGAAGCTTACTAAGTTCTTGCTCTATGTGCTTAAGCATAGCAAATGAACAAAAGGCTGCCTTGAGTCACAGCACAGAGAATCATGGCTCTGCAACCAAGTTCCAGATGAGCCAGTTTCCAGACCCACGACGCCTTGAGTGAAGAGGATGGCATGTTCCCTTGAGGAAGACCCTGGCCGCAGTACTGAACACTTTTGCTGTTAATCTTTCTCCCACCTTTCACCAAAGGGACCTAGGCCTTTCTACCAGGAGCAGTGTACGTGGGGGAAAATGAAATAATCAGACCTCTCTGGGCCTACTAGATACTGGCTCTGAGTTGACTGGGAGACGCCACACAGCACTATGGCCCCCCAGTAGGGGGCGCATAAGCAGGCTTGTGGAAGTCAGATGGTAATGGAGTTTTACCTAAATCTGACTCACAGTGGGTTCAGTGTGAAGCCAACCTCTCTCATCCTATGGTTATTTCCCCGGTCCCAGATTGCATGGTTGGAGAAGGTACACATCGGAGTAGAAAATTTCTGCACTGTGGTCCCATGGGCTTACGTTCTGCTGGCCCAAAGCCTTGGTTTCAGATCGGGGGGAGTGCTTTTGCCCGGAGACATGACAAATGCTCCTTGAACTGGAAGCTCAGACTTCTCCTTGAATACTTTGGGTCCCCGATATCCTTGAGTCAACAGGCTAAGAATGACAGTGTTAGAAGGGGTGATTGATCCAGACTGTTTGGGGGTGGGTGGTGGGTGGTGGGGACTTTGATTGCTTCTCCACAATGGAAGCAAGGAGGAGTATGTCTAGAGTGTTTGAGTTCTTGCAGTGATTCTCAACCTTCCGAATGCCATGACCCTTTGACAGTTCCTCATGTTGTGGTGACCCCCAACCATAAAATTATTTTTGTTACTATTTTGTAAGTGTAATTTTGCTACTGTTATGAATTATAATGCAAATATCTGTGTTTTCCAATGGTCTCAGGTGACCTCTGTGAAAAGGTCATTCAAACCCTAAAAGGGTTGTGGCTTACATGTTGAGAACCTCTGCTTTAGGGCCTCTCCGGGTGTTACCATGTCCTGTGATTCAAGTCAATGACAAGCTACAACTCAATCCAGGCGGGACGACAAAGGGCATGTGTTGTTGTTGTTGTTGTTTTCTTTTTAGGGGGGCCCAGCTCCCAAATAAATCACACACGAAGGCTTCTTCTTAACTATAAATGCTCGGCCTTAGCTTGGCTTGTTTCTAGCCAGCTTTCCTTAACTTTAAATTATCCCATCTATCTTTTGCCTCTGGGCTTTTCCTTTTCTATTCCTGTATACCTTTCTTTCTTACCTTCTGAGAGACACAGAGGAAGAGATCCAAGGGAAGGGCCTCGCTCGTTGTTCCCTTCCTGCCTTTCGCTTCTTGCTGGTGAGTGTGTCTATTCTGTGGCATCCACTTTCAGGGTCTGAGGAGTAGCTACCCTGTTCTCAGCCTCCCATTCTGCAGACTACCATGGTTGGGGTACCCAGCTCCAATTATATGAGCAGTTCTAGTAAATCCCCTTCTCTTTCTCTCTGTCTGTCTGTATGTCTCTCTTCTGTGTGTGTATGCGCGCGCGCGCGCGTGCGTGCGTGCGTGTGTGTGTGTGTGTGTGTGTGTGTGTGTATTCTAAACCACTAGGTGCAGTGTGGCCCAGGTATCAGAGCTTCCCAGAGTCTCTCAAAGCCTTCTGTAACAGCCTGTTTGGAAATCACAGCTCAAAATGGCATCATTTCACCCCCTGGAAAGCCAAGGCAGCCTATGTTCCTGCCCCACACTCCAGCTCTGCCCAGCCTTGAGAACAAAGGCAGGGAGGGGACTTTGGCCAATTGTGCTGGAGGAGGTGAATCAGGCCTGGCTCAGCCTTGGCCTCCATGTGTCTTCTCTTGGATTGGGACAGCTGCTCAGAGTGACTCCCAGTTTCTGGCAAACTGACTGGATTCATGCTCAGGGCTCCAGCTTCCTGACCACCCAGTGGTGGGTGGATGCCATAGTCTAGGCACCTGCATCCCAGTCTGGATCCGGCCCCATCTCACTCATTTATTTGTGCAGTTGTATGTATTTGGTAGTCTGGCCACCTGTGCGGGTCTCTCTGGGTAAGGACCTGATCTATGACCTCCATCTGCACCATCCCAGGCAAGTCTAGGACAGTGCCTATTCCTCAGGTGCTACACGATCCAATGAATGTGGAGGTGGACTCCCTCCACACTAGGCAGGAGATGTCACAGCTGACTTGAGGCTAAGTCATCACCCTCAGTGAGGAAGCCGCTCCTGGGAGCCCCTGGGCTCAGTGAGCTGAGCCGAAAAACCCATAAGGAAAGCCTCCTGCTAGCCCAGGGGCTAGGGCTTCTGAGAGCCTGTGGGTGAGGAGGAGCTGGCAGACTTTGGACAGTGCCACAGTGGCTGGCTCAGAGGATTCAGGCACATTTTATTTAGACCACCGTATGCCACCAAAACTGCCCCAGGCCACATTCCTGAGGACAGGGTGTATGGGTCCAGTGTATGCGGCCTTTGCTGGGGTAGAAACCCCCCAACCTGAACATTCCATGCTCTGCTTTGTAAGCTGTGGCTTGAAGTGGGCCATCTGCAATCCACCCCGTTCACATTGCCCCAGAGGCTAGGGCTGAGCCTCACATAGATCCATCTGGAGAGGGCAGCTCTGTTGTGGAATATTATTTGAACTGCATAAAGGTGTGTTACGTTTGTTCCTGCTGCTTTGGGTAACCATGCAAAGACGTGTTACATTTGTTTGGTTAAATAAAATTAACCTGGCGTCAGGAGGCTGAGTCAGCAACTAGCTGACAGGAAGTGGTAGGGAGGAACTAAGTGTAGTGAGGGTTCTACAGTGGGGGCTGAACAGAAGGATGGGCCCTTATGCCCCCGAGACACGAGCAAGGAGAGAAAGTTAGCTCCTTGCTATTCAGCCTCTCTGAGCTAGCAGGATTTTACCTCAACCTTTGAATCCTGAGTTCTACAGAAGGCTAGAGGTTTAGATAAAGTTTCCTTTATCGGTCGTGATAGAGCTGGTGCCTGAGGGAACAGAACTCCCGCCTGGCTGCAGCCCATAAAGCTGAACCATTGCTGGTAGCTGCCCAGTTACAATTGCTGGCTGGGACAATGGTTGCTTAAGGTGCAGCCACTGTATTGAATGGAAACCAACACAGCTCAGGTGTTCGAGCTGGACGTGGGCAACCTTGGCTTATCTGCCAGGGCCAAGACTGTAACCATTCTCCTTACCCCTCTCGTTCTGGTAGGTGCAAGGACGGCTGGGCAACAGGCTTCTCCTAAAAACTCTGTCCCTAAAACTCTCCGAGCCCGTGTTTTAGAAGCGTGTGAACTTTTCAAGGCTCCAAGGTCCAGATTCTTACCAACAACATTCAAGGCTCTGGGGTGGTCCAGTCTGTAATAGCCTCAAGGGAATGGGCTTTCTTCCATCACTGGGATGCTGGATCATGCTTCTGTCTGCTCATGTTAGTGGCCAGCAAAAGATAGTTTAATAACACATGGAATCATCAGGCTGGAGTTACTGAGGAGGGGATGGTCTCAGAAAAGTCAGGGCGTCTGGTTATTCCCGGAGGAAGGTGAGGTGGTGGTTTGGGATGATCTCAGAAGATGGGGATGGGGGAAGATGGGGTGCATTCTACGCTGGTGCAAAGAGGTTGTCACAAGGTCAAAGTCAGAAACAGGTGTGTACACCCAGAAACACTTGGGCCAGCTGATCACCCCGAGGAAAGCCCCAAATACTACATTAGGGAATTGGAATACTAGGCTGAAGACAAAGGACAGTAGGATCAGCTCTGTCCTTCCGAGGTTAGGGTCCAGTAAACATTTACAAAAGGTCACAGTCAGCAGACTTTCCACATCCTGCAGTCTCAGCACTGGCCGCCTTCCGCCAGCACCCATGGGAGCTGTGGGGGCCTCAGAGCAGCTGCGACAGAGCCCTAGCGCCTCCCTCGAAGCTCCGGATACTTCCAAGCTGTTCCTGTATCTTGACTATCACTCAATGATCTCAGCCAGGATGGAGAAAAAACCCACCACCAAATCTGGAGTCCCTAGGGCCACAGCACCTGGCCAGCCTAGGCTACAAAGAATCTTAGATCTTTGTTCTGGGTCCCTGCCCCTGGTTGAGGAGGAGATGGCTCCTTCAAGTTGCTCCCCTCCCCCTCCCCCACCCAGGTCTGGCTGAAAAGAGCCACTTCATGAGGTAATTGAGACAAGGCTGGAATGCTGTGGTCTTGCTTTGCAACAGTTTAGGAGGGATGCAGTGGATTATGTTTATGCGGGGAACTGTGAGTCCCGGTGTAAATGAATAGCGACATATGCAGTGTCCTCTGGTGTGCTTAGCATGTCTCTAGCATGTGCCTCCACGAGGAGGGTGTGTTTGTTGCACTTTTGTACAAGTGCTTCCACTCCTGACTTCTCCGGGAAGCACTTGGAGCCAACTGATAAAAAGTGCACCAACCATGTCGCAGTGTCTCATGACAATGCCCGAGGGACTCCAGGACACCGATTGCTGTCAGTTGTCAGGCTGCTGCGTCCATAGTAAATGCCAGGAAAGAGGAAGAAAACGCTGGTCATCCCAGCACCCCGCGCTGTTTCCTGTGACCTTCCTCTCTCTCTTCCTTCTTGTCTGCCCTCCTCCCTTCCTCCCTTCTTTCCTCTATCTTCTTTGCTTCATCTGTTCCTTCTGATAGGGCCAAGCTGTCCCGGAACTCCTGACTCAAGCAATCCTGCCTTAGCTTCCAAAGTGGCTGTGGCCAAGACACAGGTGTGTGCCACCATGCTTGGCTGTGGTTCGTTCCTTAACAACTACTATGTTCTTCTATCCAACAGGTGCATCCCCGTTTACTTTACCAGTTCCTATCCCTGGACATTGATACGATTTCCGGTTGTAGCTAGAATAGGTAACACAGTAATGAACATCAGGAGGAAGGTAACATGTTTATTATTATTATTATTATTATTATTATTATTATTATTATTATTATTTCCTTAGACTGAAATGATTAGGTAGATCAGAGGAGACATTTCAGGACTCTTGAAATGTAATACCAAGTGACTCTGTGCCAGACCCTTCCTCTGTCAACATTAATCGTCGGCCTAAGGAGGTTCATATCTTAGAATATACATGATTTTTGATCAGCATGGACCAGGCACTCTGTTTTTGTTGTTTTGGTTTGGTCTTTAGTCTTTTTTTTGGCACAGGGTCCCATGTAACTCAGGTTGGCTTCAAATGAGCTGTATAGCTGAGTGTGTCCTTGAACTCTTGATGTCTCCACGTTCCAAGTGCTGGGTTTACAGGAAAATCCCACCATGGCCAGCCCAGAGCAAGCTCTTGATGAGAGTGTGGGTCTCATAACAAAACATTTTTGGGACTGTGGATGTCTGTGGGGAGAGACTCAATGGAGGAGCAAGGAATAAGAATTTAAAATAGAGGCCATCGCTCAACCCCCGTCTGAGAAGCTTCTTCTTGCAGAAGATGGGAATTAACACAGAGACCCACACTGGACAATGCAGAGAGTGAGAGACTTTCGGGCACTCTGTCCTAAATGGGATGTCTTTGTCATACTCCTCCCCTCAAGGCTCAGGGATCTGTGCAGAAGAGGAGGCAGAAAGATTGTAAGAGCCAGAGGTGGTAGAGGACTCCGAGGAGACTGTGTCTTCGGGACACAAGAGGACTGATGTACATGTGAACTCACAGAGACCGTGGCAACAGACTCAAGACCTGCCCAGTTCACTCCAGATGGGGTCCCAGCACTGAGATCGGGGAGTAGACACAGGGTCCCACCTCTAACCCAGAAGCTATCTACAATTGATACACACTGTCAAAAGGAAATCCCTGTTCTCCAGTGGAGTCTCAACACAGGCATATCAACCACACTCCAGGGCGGGTCCCATGCCAAGGAACAGTGGGGCAACACAAAATTAATTCAGTGGGTTTTGTTTCTGTTTTTGTTTTGACTCTTTGTTTCATTTTTTTTTTTTTGGTTTTTTTTTTTTTTTTTTGTCTTGCTGGTCTTTTGCTTGTTTTGATTTTTGCCTTTGTGTTTTTTCTTTTCTTTTTGTGTTTCCTTTTATTTTTGAGAGGAAGAACATAACCTTGGGGAGATAAGGAGTTGGGGATGATCTTGGAGGAGTTGAGGAAGGGATATCAAATTATATTGTATGAAAAGTTTTAAATAAAAAATAAATAAAATAGAATCAAAATAGCGTGCGGCACAAGTGTGGTGGCACACAGCTGTAAACCCAGGACCTGGGAGACGGAGGCAGTTCAGGGGCATTCTCACGGACAAAAGTTCAAAGCTAGGCTAGGGGTCACATGAGACCCTGTTTTAAAACCCAAACCAAAAATATAAGAAAAAAAATTCCATCTTTCATATCCTGATAATGGTGTATGTGTGTGTGTGTGTATGTGTGTGTGTGTGTGTGTGTGTATGTGTGTGTATGTGTGTATGTATGTGTGTGTGAGTATGTGTATGTGTGTGTGTGTGTGTGTGTGTATGTATGTGTGTGTGAGTATGTGTATGTGTGTATGTGTGTGTGTGTGTGTGTGTGTGTGTGTGTGTTTGTACATTTATGGTTGTCCCTTGGCATCCATGAGGGATTGGTGCCAGGATTTCTCTTCAGATACCGAAGTGTATGGGTGTTTATCTATACTGTAAAATGGCTTGCTGGTTGCATGGAATCTGCACCCATCCTCTAGTGCACTCCACGCCACCTCTACCCCATGTCTGATGCTCAGCACATGGGTACCACCTAAGTGTTCAAGCTGCACTGTACAGGGAACAGTGATGGTGGGAAAAGCTGGTGTATGTTCTGGATAAACACAGTTTCCTTTATAAAATATTTTTGGTCAGTAGTTGATCGAATCTGTAGGTATGGAACTAAATGCATGTGATTGTAGTTGTCATCAATTACATTTGTAGTATGTATTACATTTGTAATACAGTGACGTCAATAGGAATTCCTTCCCCCACATCATTAAGAAGCCTTGGTGGAACTCAGGCACTGCTGCCTCCAGGGGGTGATGGCATCACAGGTCCTTAGCAACCTTACTCTTGGGAAAGTCAGCTTCCTCCAGGAGTTTTACACTGACAGCCGCCTCTACGAGAAAACTCCTTTCCCCATGGTATTTCTAACCAACTTCCCAGAATAGTCTCTGGTTGGCCCAGACCATGGCCTTGAGTCCTAAGCACATTTTGGTGCCAGAGGACTGTGTCTGGGGAATGATGGTCAGCCTGGAGGAGCGGGCCCATGAGCCCAGTGAGTTGGGGATGCCTTAACAAGCTATGCTAAGCTGGAAGGCTTAGCCCGAAGTTACTACTTCTCACACCTTGGAAGACTGGATCGTCCAAAGCCAAGGGGCTGGCAGATCTGATGTCTGATGAAGGTTTACTTCCTAGTTTGCAGATGTCCGTCTCTCCGTTGTGTTCTCACACGGCAGGAGAAAGACAGGAACAAACCAGTGAATGAGCATCCCACTCTGTTTGTTTGGTTTGGTTTTTCGAGACAGGGTTTCTCTGTGTAGCCTTGGCTGTCCTGGATCTCACTCTGTAGACCAGGCTGGCCTCGAACTCACAAAGATCCGCCTGCCTCAGCCTCCCGAGTGCTGGGATTAAAGGCGTGTGCCACCACTGCCCGGCTGAGCACTCCACTCTTAGTACCTAACCACCTGTCACGGTCTCATCTCCCTGTCTGCCACATGGAGTTAGGTTACAACTAACGGAATTTGAGGGGACACATGCAGTCCACAGCAGGCTACCGTCACAAAGTGCCACATACTGGGAGCTCAAATAGCAGCAATGTAATTCTCACTATTCTCAAGTCTGGAGGAGAGCAAGCCCCTGGGAGATGAGGGCATTGGTGGAGCTGGCTTCTTTTGAGGTCCCTCTCCTTGACTGATGGACACCGGTCTTTGTTTCGGTCTTCACATAGTCTCTCTGTGTGTCCTGATCTTTTCTTATCCTAGACACTAGTTGTATTGGCTTAAGACCCATCCACATGACCTTATTTTACCTTAATTATTCTTCAAAGACCCTGTCTTCAAATCCAGTCATTTCCCGAAGTTCTGGGAGTTAAGACTGCACCCTATGAGTAGGGGGCACAGTTCAACCTGCAGCGGGAGATAAAGCCCCTATTTCTGGTATATTTCCAGGCAAAGCTTGCATGGAATCTGCTTCCTAAATGACTATAGAACGAGGTGTTTCGATGGCCCCATGGCCCAGCAGCCATGATGGGTGTGATCTGCCCTGGTACCTGCGTGAAAGGGAAGAGAAGATTTCTTCACAGTGGCAGTACTGAGAAGTGTGTATTGGAGGGAGGTAGTTCTAACTGACACAAAAAAAACCAAATGCCTATCAATGGGTAATGGCAATGTCATTTGGCTAATAGTAGTACGCAAACAAGCCAGCTGGCCATGGACAATTCAATGACAAGACTGGTTTTTGAAAGACAGCCATTTGTCAAAATGTAGTCAGGACTAAACAGAAAATGATCAACTTCCTGAATGTGCTTTGGTCCACGTTGAAGGTCCCCTGAGAGCATCGAGGGAACACTATCAACCACTTTTGATCAAAGCACTTGCTGACTGCAGGAAGTGTGTGGCTTTTGTCTCGTAGTTTGAGCATGAGAAAGGTGGTCCCTCTAGTGGGCTGAGTGGTGGCTTCTGTAAAGATCTGTCTATGCACAAATTCCGGGACGCCTGTGAATAAAACTTGTTTGGGGACAGGGTCTTTATAGATGCAATTAAGCTGCATATCTTGGGATAGGGTCATCCTTGATTACCTGGAAGACCCTAAATCCAATGATGTCTGTCTTATAAGAGACAGAATGGGAGGTCACAAGACCACATGATGCGGACTGGAGTGATGTGGCCCTAAGTAACATGGGGAGCCACTAGAAGCTGGAAGAGGCACAGAAAGGGATCTTCTCAGGGCCTGTGGTGAGGCCCACAACCCTGGGACATCTGTTTGGGACTTCTGGTCCTAAGACAGTGAGATGGTAAGTTGATTGTTTTGAGCCACTAAGTTTCTGGTGTTCTGTTACATTCTGGGAAAATAATTCGGCCTCTGAAAATTAAATCATTAAGATTCTTGGGCAGAGGGTGGGTGGTGAAGTTGAACTATGGCATTGCCTATCACTTTG
Organism: Peromyscus attwateri; assembly: GCA_902168425.1. Lineage (NCBI taxonomy): Eukaryota > Metazoa > Chordata > Mammalia > Rodentia > Cricetidae > Peromyscus > Peromyscus attwateri. The sequence continues at coordinate 51,737 of CABHPP010058797.1, forward strand.
AGATCCACCAGCGTGTCTGCTCAGGGAGCAGGCTGGAAGAGAATGGCCTATCCTCAGTAGGTCAGTGCTGGGCACTCTAGGGCCAGAAGCAGAGACCGCAGAGCTTCCCACCCTTGATTTCTGCCCTCGTTCCTGGGCAGGACCCTGCATTCCTCCAGATCTCCAAACCTATCCAGGTTGAATGATCCGAGCCCAGCCTACCTTTAGCTCATACTTGCCTCTGGCCTCATACCTGGAGACTTGTGTCTACATCCGCTCCGGTTCTCCCGATGATGCCAAGGCTCCAGCTGTCAAGGGCGCAGAGTTCTAGAGCAAGCCTTGCCTCTGAGACCCGGCTGAGCAAGCACCACAATGCCTGTGACAGACAACTTCCCACGTGAGGAGCATTAGCGACAGCCGCCTACACCCGAGGAGCTATGCCATCCTCAGTTTGAGGCAAGTGGCCCCTGGATAGCCCTCTGAAAAGGATGACCATTTGGTCTGAAAGGACAGTGACATTCCAACCCTCTAGCAGTGGCTATAACAGGCTCCAACCCCCACGGAGATGCTCACTGTGCCTGGCATGGGATGCTGTGTCAGAGCTCAGCCACAGATAGTCTGTAATGTCCCAAGCCGTGCACTTAGAAGGGTGTTGTCATGGCTAGGGACCAGCAAGAACAGGACAAAGAGGCCAGTTTTCCTTCGGGGAGTTCCTGTCAAATCAGCTTATTGAAGCACTTTCCTGTAAGACCCTTTGCCTCCAGCGCCCAGTGTAGGAATCCTGCTCTCAGGAAGGCTCTCGCTTTGAACTCAGAGCCTGCCAACATTGAGTGATCCTAGGCAAGTCACCCAAGCCCTGTGATGCTCACAGTTTTCCTATTAGCACAAAAGGTAGCAGGCAAGCAATGCATTGTATTGCTCAGGGTTCGCTGGGAAAATAGACAAATAGAATATATATATATATATATATATATATATATATATATATATATATCAAATGGGAGCTATTTAGTTGGCTTACATGACACCAGCTGGGCAGTCAAACAATAGCTATCTGCAGGGCAGAGAGGCTCAGAACCTGTAGCTGCTCAGTGCTTGAAGCCAGGAGAGTACAATCTGAAGGAGGCTGCAGTCTGGAGGATTACTGGAGAGCCACTGGTTGTCAGTCCATGTTGGAAGCTGCAGCTGTGTTCTGGTGTCAGTGAAGTGTGGTCATGGCAGTGGTGGCAGCAACGGCAACATAATGGCTCTGCCAAAACCCACCGACTGTTCCTGTGCGTCGCTCGTTCACTGAATTCTCCTGCCAACTCCCAGCCCTTCACCTGGAAAGACAGTTCCTTTGGCATTTCTGGAGCTTGGTGCTGTGGAAGATTCCTGACTAGATGTGGCATGGACATATGCCCGTTTGGGGAAAGTTAATTTCTGAATATCATTCCTGCAATTGAATGTGCACGGGCAGAGGTGACGCACGCCTTTAATCCCAGCACTCGGGAGGCAGAGGCAGCCGGATCTCTGTGAGTTCGAGGCCAGCCTGGTCTACAGAGCGAGGTCCAGGACAGGCACCAAAAGTACACAGAGAAACCCTGTCTCAAAAAACAAACAAAAAAATGTGCCCACATATATGTAACCAACAAGACGACATAAACATTTGATTGAAGACTCCCTTAGGCCACGTGACCCATACACATGTTCTTACAAGATCTATTTTAAAAAGTCCTGTGTGATACAGTTTAAGGATCTGTAACCTGGAGTCAGGACTGCTGTGTGTCACTTAGCTTTTTGTCTCTGGGACAAATGCATGAATGAAACTATGTAAAAGGAAGAAAGGTTCATTTCAGCTCGTTCGTTCAGAGCTTTCAGCCTGTGGGCGCTCGGCCCCATTGCTGTGGGTCTGTGGAAGGCAGAGTGTCATGGTGGAGACAATGGACAAACAGAGCTTCTCACTCTATGGCAGCCAGGAAGGAGAGAGAGAGAGAGAGAGAGAGAGAGAGAGAGAGAGAGAG
>CABHPP010058814.1:2186-18317 GCA_902168425.1 Peromyscus attwateri
GGCTTTGGAGGAGTCTGGAGTCAGGCTTTGGAGGAGTCTGGAGTCAGACTTTGGAGGGAGTCTGTATTTCTGAAGGTAAGAATAGAGGCATGAGTTCAGTGTTGGCTTGCTTATAGCTTTAAATCAAATGATAACATTCTTTCTATTTCCTCCTTCATCCAAACCTAAGACTAGAGATTTAGTTTCTGGGAATGGTGCCCCAGAGGATGTAGAATCTGTGCCATTAGGCAGAGCTGAGGGAGGGTAGGTGTCACATAAACACAGGGGGATTAAGTGAGGGCTTCATGCTGAAAAAGAAACCCCTGGCCCCTTTTTCCATGTTCACCTCCCACAGCACCAGCAGCAGCTCTCTTTCAGACAAGAGAGAATGGAGTTTTTCTCCAAGCAAAGGAGCCACTCAAGAGAAAAATGACCAACGGACCTGTGAGATTTCTACAACCCTAGCAGTCAGCAAAAATAACCCTCAAGTCAGTCCCCCTTACTGAAGCTCACAATTGGACAAGACCCACCCACGTGTACAGATGATTTCAAGCAATTTTTAAATACTTACTAAAAAAGAAAAGGACCAAGAGATAAAGTTGTAATGTAAAAGACAGCAAAACAAATAAACAAAAACAGGAAGGAAGGAAGAGAGCTGATAAGGGGCTTGGACTAGAGTTGAAGACAATTCAGAGATACTGGATTTTGCATTCTAAGGAGAGGCAAGAGAAGGCCCTGCATATGGTCAGCCAGGATGCCATGCATGTTATTCAGAGAGTGAGCTCTGAGTATTTATTCTTTAAAGTGGAATCAGATATATATAAAAATTTAACATAAAGTAAGAAAAGAGAGAAGATAGAAAGAGTAAGAATAAGAAAGGAAGGAGATATGGATGGGAGGGAAGGGTAATTAAGAAGGGAGAAAAAAATGAGAGAGAGAAATTACCACACGCTATATGAAGAAAATGATATGAGAGAAAATAAATAATTAAAGAGACAATAAAAGAACATTCTTAAGAACCAAAGGATAATATCCATTTAAAAATATTTATTTTTGTTCTCTAGATGTGTTTTCTTGCACATATTTCTATTCGCCACATGCATGCCTGGTGCCTGTGGAGGCCAGAAGAGGGCATCGGAGGATCCCCTAGGAATGGAGCTAGGTATGGTTGTGAGTTGCCATGTAGGGGTTGGAATTGAAGTTGGATCCTCCGGAAGAGCAGCCAGTGCTCTTAACCACTGAACCATCATTCTAGCTCTGGATAGGAACATCTAGATCTACCAGCCTTACCCAGTCTTCACCAGGCTATAGAGGGGGGTCATACAAATATAATATGCCCAGAACAATAGTCTATGAAATTCAGAGCAGCAGAAATAAAGGGAAAAATCCTAAGAAGACTCTACAGAGAAATGTGCAAATGAGTGGATCACGTGGTCATAAAGAAAGAAAGGAGGAGGCATAGAAATGGCGAGCATCAATCTCAAAGGCCCCACGACAATGAGATGCTCCCTTCCAAATCCCAAAGAAAAAAGATTCTCATTCTAGAAAGCCATCCTCACCAAATCTGTCAATCCTCAACACAGAATGTATGAAAGCCCAGCCAATCAAAGTCTCAGAAACTTAGTTCTTAGCACTGTTCTTTGGATGCACCTCAGAAAGACAGCAAAGGAAGTCATGTGGTAAGTACTGCCATGTCCTGGAGGATCTTAGGATGGATCAAGCTGGAGGTGATTCCGGGTCAACTGAGTAGAGCAGATAAAGCATTGCAAGGAAGCCAGTTTGCAGCTATCGTTGCTGAAGAGCAAATGGGATCATACATTGGAAAAAGAAGGGTTGCCCACAGAGGCCGTGAATAGGGAAAGCTGAACTAGGGGTTAATTTGTAATTTCTTGAAAGCAAAAAGCATAACATGCATGCTTAGTAGCTCTTTTCCTCCATTTGCTTGGCTTTGGTGTCACTGAGAACATGTGGAGTGCTGACCTGAGAGAAGGCGTGCTTTATTTCTAATCTTGATGCGTTAAGAGGGGTCTTAGCAATTTCATTTTACAGATAGTTTGTGGAGGACCCAGAGTTAGAACTTTGCTTTCGGACATGGATGATATAACCTGCTAGTCGAAACATAAACCTGAATGAAACCCAGTACTGTGCACAACTCAGGCTTTACATAACCGGATATTCAAGGAAACAGCTAACTTAAAGACTGATTTCTCTTTTATTTGCATCTTTTGTGTAACTATGGGACTCATTCAGAGCCCGACCCCACATGCACCATTACACATCTCAGCTGCACTGTCTAACCAGCTTCCCATACATCAAATTTAAATTTCTCCCCAGGGCCTAGGAGTCTTCTCTGGTACCACCTTGGTCTTCAGAACCCCTTGAGCTGAGGGTTCACCTCATTTTCTTGGCTCACTCCACTGTAGGCATTTGGTGGTAAAGCAGGGCATGGAAGCTGACTCATCCAGGGAGAACCTGTCTTCTGTTTTTGTCTCCTTTAGGATTCATATTTTTTCATGCATCTTTGGATACAGCCTCTTAACCAGATGACAAGAAGGAATATTCCTTAGAAGATAAGGAGAACAGTGGCTACCCCTAAGAAGCCAAAACTCCTTTGAGTAAAGAAAACGTGTGCATGGAATCTGAACCTCCACATGCTAAGGAGTCCTGCCACTGACAGGCAGGGATCCTGAGGGGACCTAGGGGTGCTCTAGTTCTCAGGCCAGTTCATGTGTTTAGATAGTTTTTTGTCTAAGGGATGAGTTCCACCAGTCTGCAAAGCTACTGCAAGCTGTTCTCTTATTTTCTACAGCCCCAAACAATGAAGGGAAGCTCTTTACATCCAGAAAATATGCTGATTGAAATATCATCTCTGGAAAGTCTGTTCTAAAGACACTAATTGATATTGTTTGAAGAAGTGTAAGTGTCTGTCATGAAAACCGTTTTAACAGCGGGCTTGTTTCCTTCCTTAGTTTGTTTAACTTGGCAGAGTGTTCCCTCCCCCCTTCGAAAACCTCCTATTTTGATTTATGAATGTTTTCAAATTTTTAAGATTCTCCAAACCGTTGTTTCACCTGTAGGTAGAGAGATAGCTTGTTTGGCTAACTGCCTTGTGTGACTCGGTGCCAGGCAATGAATGATGCCATGTTCAATACTCTAAATTTGTGTTCCAAATTCTGAATTTCCAATGAGCTGCATGGAACACTACTGATAAGTGGCTGATTTTCCCTGCAAGGATTGTCTTATTTTAAACTCCAAATTTAGTTGCCTTACTGTATGCAAGGTAATTTCAAGTGGGTTTTAGAGTGAGGCTAAAGACTATTCATACTTTTCTAAACCTAGGAGATGGAAAAAGTGAGCTAATGAAGGAGGTCATCTTATCTTAGAGGACTTAAATCTTCACAGCAGCATCCAGAGCCTCTTTCTTTCTGAAAGGTGCTAGCCAGACTTTAATAGAAACCTCGAGTACACTGTATTGCTGCAGTCACTGGGATTCACCTCAAAGAATTTCCATATATTGAAAAATAAAAACATGAAGAACATAGAGCTTGAGCTGAGGTTATAATAAAGAAAAACAGGGGGAGCAGGTATCCCTTCTGTGCTAAATAAAGCTGAATTGAAAATTTAAAATTTCCATTGAACTTAGAAGTGCTATCTACCCGTCCTTTCTTTCTCTGAATTCTGTCTACCCCCAGGCCATGCTAGAAGTATCAGAACAGTACCAAAAAGCTCCTCTAAAACCTCTTGCAGCATAAGGGGAAGGGAGGAAGGTCAACAGCTACTTCTCAGATGATGTCTGTAAGTATCCTGCCTCCTTTGCCAACCTGGGTGACATTCATTTCTCTCTTATTTTTTGTTGCAGCCAATGAAGCGTCTGAGCTTGCACAGACCGTTCAGCTCATTTCTGGAGGTTAGGTAGCTTGGGCACATGGTTAAAAATTCTCACTGGCTTTGGTTGACCAGATCACTGCCTACTCTTCTCTGTCTCTACAGAATTGTCACAACTTTAAAAGTCAACAACCGAGTCTTTGATTCTTGTTTCAAAGAATTGATTGTTTATTGTTTAAAACACATTCAGTGTCATTAAGCACTGACTTCATACACTACATGCTTGACTTAAAGGCATACCAGATAGATTTTTTTTGAATTTATTTTATTTTACAATATAATTCAACTTTACATATCCGCCATAGATTCCCCCGTTCTCCCTCCTCCCGCCCCGCCCTCCTCCCCCTGGCCCACCCCCCATTTCCATCTCCTCCAGGGCAAAGACTCCCCCGAGGATTGAGATCGACCTGGTGGACTCAGCCCAGGCAGGTCTAGTCCCCTCCTCCCAGGCTGAGCCAAGGGTCTCTGCTAATCCCCAGGTTTCAAACAGCCAATTCATGTACTGAGTACAGGACCCGGTCCAAATGCCTGTATGCCTCCCAAACAGATCAGGCCAATCAACTGTCTCACCCATTCAGAGGGCCTGATCCAGTTGGGGGCCCCTCAGCCATTGGTTCACAGTTCATGTGTTTCCATTCGTTTGGCCACTTGTCCCTGTATTCCATCCATCCCTGGTCCCAACAACTCTTGCTCACATAAACCCTCCTCCTTCTCGCCAATTGGATTCCCGGAGTTCCACCCAGGGCCTGACCGTGGATATCTGCATCTAGTTCCCTCAGTCACTGGATGGGGTTTCTAGCACGACAATTAGGGTGTTTGGCCATCCTATCACCAGGGTAGGTCAGATCGGGCTATTTCTCGACTATTGCCAGCAGTCTATTGTGGGGGCATCTTTGTGGATTTCTGTGGGCCTCTCCAGCACTTTGCTTCTTCCTATTCTCATGTGGTCTAGATAGATTTTTAATGGTTTTAGTGATCATTATTTTGGGACAAAGGTTATGTTAAAGATTTGATACTTTTTGATAGAATATTATGATGGGACATGCAAGATTCTTTTCTTGTCTGTGCCTGAACATTGCAGTATATTTGTACATCATCAGAAGGTTAGAATGAAACTTATGATAGCTTCTAACAGCTCCTAGACTGGGAGAAAAAAATGATAACACCCGCTAAACAATCTACCAGTCAAAGCACTGCTCACTGGTTAGATTAGAGAAGCCTATTAGTGCTGTCGTGTATGCTGAGCTGGGAGAGAACAAGTCACAGGCTTTTCTCCCAAGCTAATTGGCTGGATGTACTTAATATTGCTCCCTCTGGTAAGAGCAGAAAGAATATATAAAGGAAAGTAAAAGATGTGGGAGCAAAAGACCACATCACATTTTGTACTGACCCAGAAAATGGAGGACATGTAGGAGGCAGATGGCCACACACACACCAAGTCTGCCATGAACTTACTGAGTAAGGGCCAGAATGGCCTGGTTTCCTTTTGCCCTAATTTTGAGGAACAGCTTATATAACACAGACTAATGAAATAAAAAGGATAATCTACTAATTTTGGAAAAAGTCTTAGCATCTTTGTTCACATTCGTCCTAAGAACAGACTTGTCAAGGGAATTACAGTTTTCCACAGAGATATTAGGAGTACCTCCAATGGGGGTGGTAGAAGTGGGGGCCTCTGAGGGAGTTAATGTTCTGTTAGCTGGGGCAGGATGACAAAGGCCGGTGGTATGAAAAGCCTCAGAAGGAGAATGAGTGTGAGATGTGGAATCAGCATCTGGCGCGAGTGTCTATAAGGGTACAGCAGGAACGGTGGTGGCCAAGACTAGCAGCCTTGTCAAGTGCTTGGCTGGTTACTGTGAACCAGAACACACAGGGGCTGCAGCAAACATGGGTGAGAAGGTCTGCTTCCCAACCAGATGTCCGGCTGATGTTGAGCATGTTTCACTGTGCAGACTAGAGAGGTGAGAGGTGTGACAAGAATTAAGTCTCAAAGTCCCATCAACCAAGAGGTTGGGAGCTTGGGAAAAAAAATTTAATTCAAAGCAGTTGAACAAATGCAACTGTGAAAACCCCACTGTTCCAGTCCTAATTTAGCTATATATTTTTAGGAGATACCCACGAAACACTTGGTCTAGGACAGGGCTTGTGAAAAGAACTCATTTATTCCTTCAAAATTTGACTGCCAAGAGCACTTCCCCTGTATCAGAGGCCACGTCTGACATTCAGTATAGTGAGGCATAAACACACCAGGGTGAAGCCTTGGGCCTTAGAGAGCTTGCCTCAATGAGAGGGGCTTCCTGGGTTAGGTGTTAGGTACAGGAGGAAGGCAGCTTCAAGGGCAAAGCTGTCTTAGAGGTCTGAGGTCAGAGCTGAGGAACTTGAGGGAGGTGGAGCCAGAGACCACAGGCACTGGGAAAACCTGGTTTTCCTTCTGGACTATTGGCTACACACACACACACACACACACACACACACACAGGCACACAACCTTTTTTATTTTTTCTTAGCCAGTTTTGCAAGAGTCCAAAAGATTCTTTACTAAAGCAGTTAGAAAAGAGCAAGAAGAAAATGGGCAGAAGTGTATAATATTTAAGGAGGAAAAATTACCAAACAAAACTAAAAGAGAGTCAAGCCCAATCTCATAATCTAAATATCAGCAAAGAAAACTGCCCTAAGGAGTGAGTCCAAGTGCTTTGCACATTGTCAGCTGGCGATTAGTTGGGGTGCAGTTGACAGGGTTAGATTATTACCCAATAGTGCAGATTGTATGATGTAATGAGAAGGCACTTCCAGGAAACAAACCAGCATGGGAGAACAGCCCTATAAAGAGTCTATTCTATTTTAGAACAAAAATTTCAAGTGTTGAGTTTTATGAAAATAGCTAAGAATCAGAAATCTTTATTTTGTTGGCTACTTTAGTGTGTATGTGAGTGTTTGTGTGTGTGTGTGTGTGTGTGTGTGTGTGTGTGTGTGTGTGTGTGTTGATGTATGAATACCACTGAGTTCTTCTGGAACTCAGGGGACAATATTCGGAGTTGGTTCCTATCTTCCCCCTTGTTTGAAGGAGTCTCTTTTGATCTTCCTCTAGCTGTGCTGTATCCTCTGGTAAAGCTTGTCCATGAGTGTCGAGACTTTTTCCTGTCTCCATCTCCCATCTCACTACAGGAGTGATGCGAATACAGATATGTGCTAATGCAGCATTCTTTTACATGAATTCCGGGAATCTGAACTGAGGTTGTTGGGCAACACTGAGCTATCTCCTTGGCATCCTATTTTGTTTTGTTTGGTTGGTTCTTTTCTTTTCTTTTTCTTTTTTCTTTTCTATTCTTTCTTTCTTTCTTTCTTTCTTTCTTTCTTTCTTTCTTTCTTTCTTTCTTTCTTTCTCTCTCTCTCTCTCTCTCTTTCTTTCTTTCCTTCTTTCTTCTTTCTTTCTTTCCTTCCTTCCTTCTTTCTTTCTTTTCTTTCTTTTTCTTTTCTTTTCTTTTCTTTTTTTTTTTTTTTGTGGTAAGGTCTCAGCTTGCCCAGGTTGGCCTTAAAGACTGTAGAAGAAGAATCCACCTAACCAACCTAGTCTAACATTGTGTCACTTAACTGGCAGCCTCCATTCTTCTCTAAATGTCCCACTATGAAACAAAGGCATGGGGGGAAATGATAAAAGCAAGGTCACCTTTTAACTTTGTCTTGCCCCTAAGGAAGTGAAAAGTGGGAAAAGCCTGCTTTAGAGATAGATGTGCGATACACAAGACAGTACGCAGAACACCACATGGAATTCTGAATGCAAGAAAAGCCTTCCTTTTAGAACAGGAAGCAACGTATGTGTGGGGAGTTTAATGTAGAATACACACATGCAGTCCACCACCATCTCAGCTGGGTTACATTCTGGAGTTTCTACTGTATGCTCAGAAAAAATAGTGACAGGGAGCTGGTCTGGTACACAGGACAGTCTGTATTGTTCCTGATTGGCAAAGAGAACGAACTATCATACTTTTTTCTGTCCATGGAAACATTCTTTGCACTAGAGGTAATAGAAGAATCCTGGAGTAGAGAAGATTACTAAGTTGTGTGGATGAGAAGTGTGCCAAGAAGCTACAAAATACAAGTCTCCAGGAACAGTAACTTTTATTCAAAGAGATTCAAGAAATGATATGGTTGAACTCAGAAGAATAATGAAAATATGGAAAAATGGTAAAAGTTTTTTTTTAAGTTTCTAATAGGTAGGACACTAGATTCTATGTCTTAAAGAGAAATATTTGCATTCAGAATGCTTGATCCAAAGCTTTGGAAAACAGTAGATTGGATTATTCAATGTCTGCTTTATGAGCATTTAGGAGTAAAATTGGTGATGACTTGGAAATTCCACTATAACATCTCCAGATTCTTCTTATTGCTATTATTTTCAAATATTCTTATTAAATCACAAGAAATTATGAAGGAAGTTCTTTAGACAGGGTTTTAACATTTCTCATATGTAATTCTGGTGGATAAGAGAGGGGCCGTGAGAGTATGGTTGGAAGGAGAGAGCCAGCTTTGATTGAAAAGCTGTCTCCACAGTAGAGTAACCAGACGAACACCAGAACAAGGAAAGCACACAATGTGAATCTGGGTTCACTCCTTGTCTAGTCTGAGTAGGTGCCATCAAATATCATGCCCCCAAATTTCAAGTGACAAGACACTTGAATGGGGGCTTAATATAATGAGTGACAGAATCAAGATCAAAGAGAATGTGACCAAATGGAATAATAGACCACGTGATTAGGACAGGATTACCAAGTTTGGATTTAATTGGAGGTAATTCATGTTGTTATAGTGAGTGGAACTTGAAACCAGTTTTTTAGGTTGGTTCATTAAGAAGTCTTACAATACTACAGTCATGGGTCAGATCATCATTTTCTAACCCAGACAGGCCTGGAACTCACGATCCTTCTGCCTCGACATCCCAGTTGCTGAGATTATAGGCATTGCATGTCATGCCTGGCTTGCGATCTTTTTGCTGATGTTGAGCAACTGACCATTATCTACTTCTTAAAACGTTGAGGTTGTAAATCATTAGCTGTTAGGTATAGTGTCTTCAGGAGAGGTAAGTACATGCAGTGGACCTCACTGCAGTCAGTTCCAGGAACTCCTTCACTGAGTGAGTATGCAAATATTCTGAATCCTAGAGAGAGTTTTAGGTCATAATTCTAAGAAATATATTCTATGGGAAGGATGGTGGAGGGAGATGCCTGCAAAGGAAATGCAGAGAAAACTTGCCAGTGCACAGAGCTGTGATGGGACCGGAGTCAGTGCAACCACAATGACATACAAGGATTTCTTTCAATGAATAAAGGCAGAAGAAGGAAGTAGGTGTAGGGGATGGGATGTAGCTCAGTTGGCAGAGTACTTGTCTAGCATGCATGAAGCCCAAGTTTGATCACCAATACCTCAGAAAAGTGGGTATGGTTGTTGTACATGCCTGAAGTCCCAGCAACCAGAAGGAATCGGAAATTAGGACCTTCTTATTGGCATAGCAAACTTGAAGCCAGTCTGGACTATAATGAGACCCTGTTTCAATAAAAGGCCTCAGTGATGGGCCAAGGATACAACCCAGCTTTGTTGTGGTTTGACCAGAGCCTGAGTTTAGGCTTTCCAGTGAGAACCAACAGGGTTCACAAATCTTTCTATTGGCAAATCAGTTAGATTCCAGTGGGAAGTGTCTCCTTTGCTGTGCATCCTTGGTGGGGCTACAAATCAGGCCCCCTTACCTTTCACTAATGAGTGTGGGTAAGTGGCCCCAGTTGGGACCACATGGGACAATCTGAATTTTGAATGTTAACAGAGCAGGATGCAAGGATGGGTAAGTGTAGTAAAGGCACCTTTACCTCATTTCTCAGCTCTGTAAGAGGGCTGCCATGGATCTGACTTTTCTGAATCTGCTTCACATGCTATTTTGATTATTCAGCCTTCTAAGGAAGTAACTTTTTGCCAGGAGAAAAGACATTTAGTCACATTTTGAGCTTTAAACATGCTAGGAATGAAAACAGACCTCAAGTTCCTTTCTGGAAAAAAAATCTGACCTCTTGTCTGAGCACTCTGGGAACCCACCTCGGGGATACCATTCTCACTAAATCATCTGGACACACTTGTACATCATCATCGATGGTGCTGTGTGATATGAATGATTAGTTTCTATATAGCACTCTTGCTTTCTTATGAATTAAATCAGATCCAAGGGGCTTTTTACAATAAAATTATTCACACACCAAATTCATTGCAAATCGCTTTTTCTCAAGTGGAAGGTCTGAAGAAGCCGGTAATCACTGACTTTGTTCATAGTTTGGTGAAGGCTGGTACCCATGTGTCATAATGCCATCTCTCAGGTGCATTGAACACCCCTCTGACTATTTTATTTTGCTGCTCATCCTTTCTTCTTCCCTCCTCCCTTTCTCCGTTGCCTCCACCTTTCCTCATTTCTTTCCTTATTTGATTTGACACATCACTAGCCAAGGATGGTTGACCTTGAACTTTCCATCCTCTGCCTTCCCTTACCCCAGGTGCTACGCTGCCATGACTAGCCTACTCTGGCTGTTTTCAGTAGCATAAAGAAGCCATCAGTTTTTGTTAAAAAGCCATGACACATGAGCAAGACTACTTGTAGTAATTTAAATTTTATCTTGAGATAAATCTTTGCAGCCCAATCTTGACACCAAATAACTGGACCACTGTATTTGAGCTTGTGGTAAAAATTGGGACATACATTCTAATGTACGTCATATTCTAATATGTTGCCCTCAGTGATTTTTTTCTTTTAAAAGATACATTAAAAGAAGTAACAAATGGTTAATACATGCAATGTAAATATTTCTGAAGATACTGCCTGCCATATTTCCAACACAAATATTTTGAATAAAGGACACATTCCCCATGCAGATGCTGCGATGATCCCTGAGTGTATGTGAGGATGAGAACAGATCTGGCCTCTGCACGGATGGAGAAACAAACAGACTATTATTGTTATATATCAGAAGTCACTATGAAGAAAAGGCATGCCCACTGCCATGTATGCATTGATGCAGGGATCTTGTCAGCCTAGGAGGAATTTTCTGGAATCTGAAGGATTGTGTAGACGAAGAAGTAGTCCTATAGCCTAGGGACAGCAGAGAGTCAGGCAGACATTGCTGGGTGTGTAGATGTCACTGGCCTGTCTTTGTCCTGCTTTGCTCTTGTATCCCGCTTGGGATCTGGAAAGGCTGCATATTTTTTTTTACATTGTGAAATTCATGTGAGACAGAGAGAATCTCCTTTGTCAGTTTTCTGAAACATAGAATAATTCATTTTCTTCCCTAGGAACATTCTCGTCTAAGCTTGAATTTAAATCTTTCCCTAATTGATCTGTTTTGTAAATTTGGTTACTATGACAATAAATTGATTCACTTCAAAAGCTATTAACAACAGATTGTCTCCCCTGTTTTCTTTGTTGGGAATGTTGTAATATGTAAAATGTCAGTAATAACCAGGAAAATTCCAGAGACAGGGAAAAATGGTACAGGAGTTTGGCAAGACATGATACATTCCAGAATTTAATCTCTGGTGAAGAGATGAGACCTATTAATTTATTTCACATGAAAAACCAGAAGAGTTGGCTTAAGGATGATAACCTTTATTTGATTATCACCTAATTTTATTCATCATTTCAATAATAAATCAATATTTATTGAGCTTCTACTATGAGTCAAGAACTACGCTAAGCACTGGAAAGAAAAAGATGGATTAGGCAAAGTGTCTGCCTAATAAAGATGCTTTAAGCCTGAATTTTCATAGGCTCAGTGGGGGACAGCAAAGTCAGGGAAATGTGATGATGCTGGTGGCAGAGAGGTCTCCTGACCCTTTTTCAGTGTCCCTTCCGCTTCCTAAAAACAGTGCCCTAGAAGTGAGCATAGCACTCTAACTTGTCACCTGGTGGTAACCGTGTCATCACCACCAGAGCCCAGTGCTCGGTCCCATGAATTACTTACCCTGAAAAGAGGTTGTCACCGAATTCCCAGACAACACCTTTATGCCTCAGTGAAGACCTAGCTTGACTCTGAGTCCCAGATGTTTCCACATAAATTCCAGCACTGCCATCAGTGGGATGTCGGACAAGCCCATTCTCTTCCAGTCTGAGCTTTCTCACCTGCAGAAGAGGCCAATCATAGTACCTTTATAAAGATTGGAATGGGGTCTATCACACAGTAAGTGGATATGTGTGGGCTCACATGTATGCATAAATTAAATAAGCATTGTGCGCAAAAGGCGGTGATAAGCCTTTTGAAAGAGGAAGTCAAAGCAAGAATCCAGACTTCTGTTAGTTGGAATTCATCATTTTGAGTAAGAATATACATTTATTGCCATCTTTAGGTCTTCAGCATTTTGGGCTTCTGAAAACTTACTCATAAACCATGGCATAATTAAAAAATTAATACCATAAGACAGAAAGATCAATTAGAAGCATTAACAATTCAGCAATGACAAAAACGGATCTTGGGCAACTGAAAGAGGACAGAAAAGAATGGACTGCAAATCCCGCCATTTATCGTCTTTCAGTTAGGAAGACAGGGCTGCTCCAATGGCAGACAGGGTATGTTGCCGAGGTGCAAAGAATGGAGACATTGTTGCTGACTTCCGCTCTTCATTAGCAGAACCCAAATGAGGAAGGTTTGACCATACCTACTTCCTATCTTGCTTTTGCCATCTGCTCCCAATTCACTCGTCGCGATTTTGGTTGAGTATTCACACCTCTGTGACAATGGAAAATCACTGAACAGATGACCTCCCACATGACAGAACACTGGCATATGAAAGGATATGCCTGTAGCAGTAATGGCATACTTTGATCTTAACTTTATTGAAAGCATCATTGTGTTCTACGGCACAAGGAAAAGCAATACTTTAAATCTTCCCCATGCAATAATAAGAGGCTGTAGTGCTTTAGGAAATTGGAATCTGGAAGTCACAGGATGGGTCAAGAGAGCAGTTCCTCTTCGGAGGAGCCTGGGTGGAAAGAAAAATACCAGCATTGTGCTGGAGGTCTAATGAGATGCCGCCTCTGGGGCTCCCTGCTGAACTCCTGCACTACCTGCTGAATGCTGGGGGGAACCTCGCAGGTGTCGGTGGCTGTACAGCAGTGAATTGGCAAATTGGGAAGAAGCCTGAAGAGCCTTGAATTTAAGGCTGGAATAAGGATATTTTATCAAGTCTCCTAAAGTCATTTGGATTTTCCTCAGAGAGGAGATCATCATAAAACATCCATTTTTTCCCCCTTTGAAAATGTGTCTCATATAACATCCATAAGGCCTTGAATTCTTATCTATTTATAAGCAGAGGAACGTGTGATGTGTGTATTATATGTGAATGCTGAGGGGGCTAAGTCACTTGCAAGCACAGGAGTTGAATGTTTTAGCTTATTTTAGGTCTTTGCAGAATGATTTAAAGACGAGTCAACACGGCAGACATGGATTTGTTGGCTTTCATTCCCCAAATGACTGGGTTTTCTTTTTCTTTTTTTCTTTTTTTTTTTTCAGAATAAAAAGGCAGTATAAAAAATTACCAGTGGGTTGCCATCCCCCAACTTCGATATTTTTTTCTTTTTTCTGTTTTTTCTTTTCTTTTTTCTTTCTTTTTTTTTTTGTGTATTCTGAGGTTGAGGGTTATCTATGACTCAATGGCAAGCTTCAGTTCAATCAATTTAGAAAGAACTTTTAGGGCTGAGTTATTTTTAAATGCCTGAAAATGAGGGAGCCGTAAATGGAAATCTAATCACAGCTTAACCTGTAGTCATGCAAACAGTCAACTATGAAATCAAATGAGTTTCCAACCCTCTTAACCCATTAATGCTTGCTGACTGGCTAGGTTGCTCAGACATCATTTTTCAAAGAACAGGAAAAGGGGAAACCTCATTCATATCCGGGTGGGGGTAGGAAGGGGGCGGTGCTGCGGAAGCTGAGGAGGAAATCTCAGGGATGTAACTGTTTCCTCCTAGGCACAGTGTGAGCTTATGTGTGCATATATCTCCCCTCACTGCATGTTGCTCATGGTTTTCTGCAGCGATGTCCCCAGTAAATATCAAGCAAAAGACTGTATTGTTCTAGTTAAGATACAATGGATTCTGAATACTTTCGGCATTTCAGAGTGAGCTTCTGCCATCCTTGTTGATACACGCAGCCTTGGTATTTCCTTGGAGTTTTGTATCTACTTGAAAAATATGTGTAACCTTCTCCGGCTCTCTCCTCAGCATGCCCCTCCCTTCCGGTTTGATAGACTTCTGTATAGTCTCCCCTGCCTTCCTCATTTTTCCTGCCTTTTGATTATGTGTCTTTTGTCTGACACATTTCAGGATCCAGCTTCCCATTTCTTATAGGCTGACCTCACCTTGACTCTATTAGTATCCCTCGGGCTAAACTCACAACCAAAAGGTGTTCCGAAGGCTGGGAAAAAATACTTGTTGAAATGCTCAAAGGTTCACATTAGTGAATATGTTTGTGGAAGAAATAAAGGAACTGCATGCCTGTCTGTCTGTCTGTCTGTCTCTTACACGCACACACAGACACACACCACACACTGATATGTGTTGTTTCTCTTTTAGTTTTGTGCTTAGGTCCCTTCAGAGAAGATAGCCATCCCCCAGTTATTGACAATAAATCAACTATTGCAAAAGTTACAGGTAAATTAATATGCCCTACTTCGTTACATCACTAAGGTTCCTTTAGTACCTCCTGAACTGTAACCTTGAATGTCGATCAACATAGAAAAGTGGGTAGATTAGGAAAGTCGACTTTAGCATTCAGTGAGAGCCATGTTTGACCATTTCATCTCTCAGTAGAACAAGGCAAGTGTGTCAGACACTGCTTTGGTGCCAAGCAGTAATCATCCCCAAATGGCTTTCTGGAGTTGGCCTTGGCCTCTTTCAGGAAAATTTACCTCCAGTGTTTGAGAGTAAATATAGTCTCTGCACATACACATGTGCGCGTGCGCACGAGTACACACACACACACACACACACACACGGGGGAGGGGAAGGAAACGTCTTTATCCTTTTCTTTTGTTGGGTCTGGAACCTTGTGTACTGTTTCTTCTTCAGGTGCTCTGAAAAAGATAAACTGGCAGTAGAAGTCTTGCACAGAACTCACACCCTCTGTCCGTGCTCAGAGCAGGAAGCAGTCTGCACACATTGCCAGTCCTGTCCCTAGGACTCATCACAAAGTGTAAGAAGGTTAGGATTGATTTTTAAAGGATGAAAAGCAAATGGGAAAAGCAAGACTCCACTCTCTTTCCATAGCTGTCATTGATCTGTATTACACCAGACACTATTTACTTACAAACTCGCCCATTATAAGTGCTAGGTAACATCCACACTGAATGCTGAACCTTGGACTAGGGCGAGCATTATCAGCTCTGACTCTCAGGCTCTCGTTTTAGAAGTTGATGCAAGACATGACTAAGATCTTATTTGACTTTACCTTCCAGATGTGTTATTTCAAACTATTTAATAATAATAACAATAGTGAGCTGGTAGCTGTTTCTATTCCAAATTGCATTCTGAAGGAACTCAAAGTCCTTTCTAAATATTGTGATCATGCTACAAACTATTTTGTTCCATTTTTAATATTTGTGATAGCAACGCATTGTTTTGCCATTAATATCCATCAAATAGAGGACATTTGGCTGAAAATGAAGAAAAGATTTATTAAATTTAGTTTCAGTTCTTCTCATGAACCTGAAATACATATAGGAATATGAAAAAGACTAATGTCTCCATGTTAGAGAAAATGATTTTCAAGGTGCCAAATAGAAAAGCATAATTGAAATTGACCCATTAAATGATTATATTATTTGTGTACCAAAATCTAATATATTTCATAAAACTGTAGAGCTGTTTCAGTAACTGCCTGCCAAACTGTATATATTGTTCCTAATTAACTTTTTCAAATGTACTTACAGAAATGTGAGGTTGTAGAATTATCCAAGTAATATGTGTCCTCATTTCAGAAACCTGCTCCAGAGAAATGTGACAAGGCACCACACTTCTAACCTCATGACTAGTCCATGACTAGCGACAGCTAAAATAAGCAAGGAAAGAAAACTCATTTAGGGAAGATTCCAAGCTAACTTTCTGAGCTATGCTTGGGAACACACCTATTTCTCTGTTATATTCTGCTGGTAAGTGAGCAACAAAAACACATTTAAACCTACTTCTAAAGTCTCTGCCAAGGTATGGGAAAACAGCCCACACGTGGTTGGTTTTTTTTTTTTTTT
>CABHPP010058823.1:0-34309 GCA_902168425.1 Peromyscus attwateri
ACACACACACACACACACACACACACACACACACACACACACACTTTTTGCTATTACTGGTTTGCTCATGGGGGAACCACCAACCTCAGTTTGGTGGATCTGGGATAAAACCTGTGGTCCATGGTACCCACAGAGGATGGGCTCCCTTTCAGCCCTGGCTGGCCACCCCTGTTGCACACCAGATGAAGGGCAGAAGTGAGTTAGCCCAACAGTCCCCTCAGCCCCCTGAGAACCACCTTCCACTGTGTGGGAGTTGGCTGCTGAGAGGCGCTGGTCATGCAGAAGCAAGCTGATAACCTACTTATGTAAGGGTGTGTAAGTAGGGGCTTGAGCTCCTACTTACACACCCTGCAGCCTGGGGGGGGGAGGGGAGAGAGAGAGAGAGAGAGAGAGGAGAGAGAGAGAGAGAGAGCGCTTGGGAGCTTCTGGGAGGTTCTTCAGTCTGCCTGCCGAACCATTTACAGTTCTTTGGGCTTTAGCACACTCTGCTGTGGCTCCAAGTCTTCTGAGAGACTCTCATAGTTCAAGCCAGAAGACACTGTTTAATTCCTGCTCTGAATGCAGACACTGGATCTCCCTGATGTGAGCACCCACGCCCTAATTCTTCACTGCATCTGAGAATGTGGAGACAAGGAAACATGGCTCCCGCAACCCCAAAAGAGGTAACAGATAACTCAGCTCCAGTGCCCCAGTTCTGCTGGCTCCATAGCCGGCTGTCACCATCATCTCAAAGACAGGTTTCAAAGGGACAGCCTTGCAGATACAAAGGTCCTGACGCAAGGCTGGGAACGAGGATGCGTGAGTGGGACACAGAGAACCTGGGGCAGGGAGGGAGGGTCAGACTAAAGAGAGAGGTGGAGCCATATCCCAAAGGCTCTCCTGGGCAGTGGAGAGAGGTATAAACTGACCAGGTGAGCAGTGGGCCTGTGACCCCTACCACTGTCCAAGGACAGCAGAGCTTGGATGACTGCTATTGTCAAGGGGAGCCCTCACAGTCAGCTCCGATTGGTGCCGATCGGCAGCAAACCTGTAGCCTTGCTGGATTCATTCTTAAAAACACAGACCGATCTTCTAGGTGCCAAAAACAGACTCCATGTGTGAAACCTAGCCGAGGCTCACATCAGAGGTGTAGGCATACGGACGCTCAGACAGTTGTCAGGCAGGATTGGAAGCCAGGACGCCGCCATCAGTGCTTGGGGCTGG
Organism: Peromyscus attwateri; assembly: GCA_902168425.1. NCBI lineage: Eukaryota > Metazoa > Chordata > Mammalia > Rodentia > Cricetidae > Peromyscus > Peromyscus attwateri. Next base: position 1,204 of record CABHPP010058823.1, read on the forward strand.
CACTGAGATCTGGCAGCTGAGAACACAGCAGCATTTAGAAGCGGCCGCAGGGGGCGGCTGGCGGATGCTATTCTGGGAAGATTGTTTCCAGGCAGAACTTTGCTGAATGACCTTGAGTTTAGTGAGGACGGCGTCACGTGGGACCCCAAAGGCTGCAGGGAAGGCTTGGATGGTACTCTAGGGATGTCGGTTAGGACGTTTTTTTAAACAGAGGAGGTGAGCCTCCAGCTTCATGCATGACTGTCAGCATCAAGGGCAGAAGTGGGGTGACCACAAAGGAAGCCATTGAACGGAAATGTCAGGTGATAGAGCCCAGCCACAGCAAGCAAGGTGACAGACACACAGATTGGGGAATCTCTAAGTGAGCCACCAGGTGCTTGAGTCCAAATTTCTCTCTTAGGATCTGCAAATGTGTGCCATAGAAACTGTGGCTGAAGTAAATAGAATACTAGGCGTGGGTTATGATTTCCTGTTGATGACTCCATGGAAAGCAGCAGGATACAGCGCTCTACAAAAAAGAAACTACTGAGGGCTGGGCTGGTGGCTTGGTGGGTAAGAACACTTGCTGTGCAAACGTGAGGACCTGGGTTTGATACCCAGCACACTCGTAAAAAGCCACATGTGGCTGAATGGGCCAACTGGTGTGGTGAGGGCTGGGAGGATGGAGACAGGGCTATCTCTGGGGCTTGATGGCCACCAACCTGGGTCCAGGTTCAGTGAGGGACCTTGTGTCAAGGTGGAAAGTGATAGAGCAGGACACCTGATGTCTTCCTCCGGGTTACAGATGAGTATGATGGGTGTGGACATGTGTACATCACACACACACATACACACACACACACACACACACACACACACACACACACACACGGAAAGCTACAGGTATGATGGGGACTCGGGACAGAAGAACAGGAGGAAAATCAGGTGACCGACAACCTGTGTGTTTACCCACTGAAGTTACACACACATGTAAGTTTGCATGTGTATATTGCATGCAGATACCACAAGTGGAAGATCCAAGATTTGAACCCAGAACCTCTAGTCTTCACACTGTGCTGTACCACATTCCCTGGGTGGAGGTACAATTGCTCCAGTTAGAATGCTTGTTGTCGCTGTTCTAACCATCATTACCAGGGACATATCTACACATACATCTTCTCACCCAAAATGACTGGTTTGGGCCATAAATTTTAGGGGTGGTCTCAGGGTCCCTCAGCTCTGTGGTGTCTATCAGCTGACTGGCCCTCTGATGGTGACTAGGGTTCTTCTGGGAGATGGAAAATGGAGAGGATGGGGGAGCTTCCAAGTCTCTATGGTCACCTGGGGTGATGGCACTGATCTCTGGTGGGATGCAGATGTGGAGTCAGGGAGACTCATGATTTATGACTTCCCACTCTTCCTTCCACAGCTCCAGGGTTCTCTGGGGTGGAGTCCTCTCCACTGGACAACCCCAGGCTTCCTTCTAGGCCAGGGCAGGGAGCTACACAGCCCCATTGTTGAGGGGCCTGGCTCAGATCGAACAGCCCAAACTGGCCCTTCTTGCTTCCCGCTTGCACGGTGGGTGGGTGTCGCACGTGGGATAGATCACAAGGACCCCAGGAACACTGTTCTTTGACCAGGGAGCTCAAGGCAGGATGGATTTCCCAGAGACGCTCTGGACAGGGCTCACTACTCAAGTCATTCCAAACTAATCTGCGGGGCTGGGGTGTGGTTCACTAGGAGAGCACTTGCCTAGCATACTCACAGCCCTGAGTTCAATCGCCAGCACTGAAAGAAGAAAGGAAAAAAGGAAAAAGAGAAGAAAAACATTCTGTGATGGGGACTGGGGAGATGGCTCGTTGGGCAAAGTGCTCGTGCAGAGGCCTGGCACACCCATGTGAAACTCAGGCACAGTGTGACCCTGGCACCAAGACGGAGCTCACTGAGCAAACTGTCTAGTTGGATTAGTAAGTTCCAGGATCAGCAAGAGACAATAATGTGTAGAACAGTTGAAGAGAACACCATAGACTGACCTCTGGCCCCGACACTCACACACAGGTGAGCCCACCCACTTCATACATTCACACATGTATCCCTCTCCCTCTCTCATACCCACTCTTATGGAGATTGTGGCCGGCGTCTGTAAGAGTCCAGACTGGGTCATCCACACAATGAATCACTGTCTTTGTCTTAGGGACATGGGGATCCCCGGTACCAGCCATGCACAGACTCACACTATCTTGTCCACAGCACAAGGGCCATCCTTGCTAAGATTTGAGGTTATTCTGAACTTGGCCTCGTGTTCTTACACTTGAGTGACTTTGGATTGGAAATAGTATCCAGTATTCACTGATATAAACGGAAGGTCACTGCAGAGCTGACTGTAGAGAAAACAGTTATTAAACGCCATGGCTCTCCGACTCCCTGGATGACTGACGCACCTGGATCTGTGAGCCGGCAGAGGAGAGCTGTCAAAAGTAAGGAGGCTCTGAGTCCTTCTCAAAAGCTCAGCACCATGAAGAAGGGAAAGACCCCCCCTCAAGTGAAGGTGGGCAGGGATGTGGGCATAAAGGCAGAGGGGCCCTGGAGCAGGACCCTGCAGGACCCCCATAAGCCTGTGAGGCACTATGAGAGAGACAGGCCAACTCCAGTCCTGTTCTGCAGGTGGGCAGGACTCATAGATGGGTTTCTGGATTGTCGGGGGGGCTATGGGGAAGGAGAGGGTGTGAGGTCGGGGAGGGCAGAGGGGAAAGAGAGTAGACTCTAGGGTTGTGCTGAGCAGCTGGGCAGATGGCATCGGTATGTGTAGAGGTCGGAAAGGTGAGGAGGAAGACCAGAGGGAGAAAAGGTGAGAACTGGGGCGGGCGGGCGGGTGGGCAGGCGGGCACTAGGCTAGGGGTGGGTTGCCAGGCTCTGCGTGGATGAACTTGGAAGCACACATTCTGGACTATGCCTCACTGTCCAGGAACCATGAAAAACAGGCCAGGGTGACTTCTGTGTGAAGTGTCTCAGAGAGGAACAACCAGGGATTTCAGTCCCTGAGGTCACAGCAAACCCACTCTTCCCAGGGCCTCAGCTACCTCTTTCCAGTCAGAGGGCCACAGCAGAGTTTCCTCCCAGAAGCCTCTGTGGCAGAGCCAGCAACAGGTGGAGAGGAGGAAATTAGCCACGTGGCTTTCCTCATTCTGTTTCAGGATTCATAAATGAAGTTCAACACCACCTTCTCAACATCTGCTTAATTGATTGTCGGTTCAGAAGCCAAATTTAAACCCGGGCTTTTCATGGCTAAAAACAGCAATTTCATTTGGCTTGATTTTGCGATATGCAAAAGTCAGGGTGTTTCCTCACATGGAGAAGGGGGTGCGGCGTGGACAGGTCCTCTGATGACCCGTTGAGGAGAGCCAGAAGCAAAATCTATTGATTACAAAACAAAATGGAAGTTGGTAGCTAACGAAAACCAAACCAAAACCGAAACAAAGTGACCTGTTTGTGCTGACTGCCATCCTGTCACTGTTCTGCCTGACTAAGCTAATGTGGCACCCTCAGGACTGAAGAAGCTGGGTTCAGAGAATATGGCAGACACCCAGCCTGACCCCTTTTCTAGAGTCTGCCTTTACCACTCCCATTTTTGATAGTGACGCGGTACAGCATACCCTTCAGCTCCCTCTGAGTTCCATAGGAAGCATCCTGTACCCAAGTGAGTTAGGTCCCCTCCTCCAGCCTCAGGACTGAGGAGGCAGAAGCTGGGGACTGTGATGACCCACTGGGCACCTGCACCCATCTAGACAGACAGAACCTGCTGCCTCCCAGAGGCTGTGTCTGCTCACTATTGGTGGGGAGGGTGGGATGAGGGGGGTTGTGGGGAGCTCCAGAAATTGATATGACTAGCTGGCTGGGCCATGAGGTCCTGGGAGCTACCTGTCTCCTCCCATCACCCACACCCCCGGTACTGGGCTTACAGATATGTGTTACTAAGGCTGGTTTTTACATGGGTGCTGGAGGATCGAACTCAGCTTCTCATGCTTATGAAGTCAGGACTTTATCAACTTTCCAGCCCCAAAGCAGGATGATTTTAAAAGACTAGCCAAATAATTGTATAGCGGGTTCATGGAGATGGCCCAGGAGATCCACCCTGAGCTTCAGTGTGAATGTGAGGTGCTTGGAAAATGCTGTTCCAGCAGGATGTGTGGGCTGGGCTTGGAATTCAAATATCAGCCAGGGGCTGGGCAGTCCACTGAAGTCACAGAGAAAGGTGTCACGGTGATCTCAGCCATGGCCCTTCTGATGTGGTGAGATTTAGTCATAGAAAAAAAAAACCACGTCTGTTTTTCTGCATCCCTCCCAGGCTGATGCTGGGAAAAGCAAGTATTGGTTGGCTGGCCAGCCTCCTCTTAAAATATTTAAACTGCATGGCTCCTGCCTTCCACCTCCCTACCTCCCACCCCAGCTGTGCCTCTGCATCAGTGCTGTGACTTGGGGGAGGGGCTTAGGACCCTGAGTTAGAGACGTTGGTATTGGAAACCTGGTAGTTAACAGCGGTTTTAATAAATAGGGGTTACCGCTCCAGAGGGAGGCTCTCCGTGTGCTGTTCACGCATAGCTGCCTGCATCAGTCCAGAGGCTTGTTTAAATGTACAGTTTAGAAGTGAATTAAGCAAGCTTTCTGAAGCCAGTTTGTTGGGCAGGTGAGCACAGGGGACAGGTGGAGCGCAGAGCCGCAGCCTGAGGCAAGGATGCACAAGCTAATTGCCTTCAAGGCTAGCGGGATTTTCAGGACATCCAAAACAAGAATAGAGTCCACAGCTGTTGGCTTCTTGGGACACTCTCTGCAGCAGGTGAATTATTTACCAGGTGGTGCTGCCTCTGCTCCTCCAGAGTCTTGGTCAGGTCCAGGCTAGCTCTGTCCTCTGTCACCGAGATGATCTCTGGAGAAAGAGACAGCTGGATAGTCATTTCTCCCCCTCCCCGCTCAGTTCTCCCTGCTCCATCCTGGAAGTTTAAGGTCAAGGTTCTTGGAAGAACTGGTGTTCACTGAGTGCCACTTTCTCTTTCCAAGATGGTGCCTGGTTGCTGTGCCTTCACAAGAGAAAAGGGACCGAAGGGTAAGAGGACTCCACTCTCTTCACCCCTGAACTCTTTGATAAGGCATGATCTCATAATGTAACTACTCTCAAAGGCTGTGCTTCTCACTTGGTTGCATTGGGGAATGACGTGCCGACATACATTCTGGATACTTTAGGCAAATGATTCCAGCTCAGCCTTGCTCAGGACACTGGGGAGCTTACGGGCAAGAAAATGAGGTCACTGGGACGCTTACACGCCTCTATGAGATGCGATTGGCATTTGTGGGCCTTACCTACCATGTATGCTAAGCAGAAGATGCCCACACACGATGACTTGGGTTGTCTGCCCCGTGGTGATATGACATGTTTGCACAGGTGACAATGACAGGACAGGTGCCTGGGGAGAAGGGCTGCCTCCCAGGGTACATCTCTGAGAAGAGGCTGAGACTTGGAGAGGGAAAGGCTTGGTAGCACCCTGTAACAGGTCTGACTCTCTGTTGAACTATGCAGGTTCTTGGTCCCAAGACCATCGGGCACACATGGTTAGAAGCAGAAAAAGTGACAGATCACTAAGCCAGGAAAAAGGACTCCCAAGAATAGGAACAGGCTATGGAGCTGAGGGAAAAGGCAGAAAGCACTGGGCTGGAGGCATATGACACCCTCCTCTCCCACACTTGCGTAGCCCAGGCTGTTCTTGCACATGTCCTGTTTGGGACATGAAGCCTGAGTGATGAAGGCTTCCATTCTTTCTCTGCAAACTGGCTTCCTTGGTTTGTTAATCTTTTAAAAATGATTTTTAAAATTATTTGTTAATTATATGTGTGCGTGTATGTCTGTGTGGGGGTATGTGCACACAAATGCGGGTGCCCACAGTGGCCTGAGGCATTGGATTCCCTGGAGTTACAGGTAGTTGTGACTGGCCTGGCGTGGGTAGTGGGAACTTAACTCATGTCCTTGGGTCTTCTGCAAGAGCAGCATATGCTCTTAACAGCTGTTTATCTATAGTCCTTGTATGGTAATCTTGACTGGTGGTTCTCAACCTTCCTAACGCTGCGACACTTTAATACAGTTTCATGCTGTGGTGACCCCCAGGTAAAAAATTACTTTGTTGCTACTTCATAACTGTAATTCTGCTACTGTTCTAACTCATAATGTAAATATTTGACATGCAAACCCTGTGGGGATTGCGACCCCAGCTTGAGAACCACTGATCTTGATGAACCTTTCCAACGGCAAAGAGAGGACAGCCACTTTGATGAGTTTTCAGGGCACACAGAATGTGCCTCCATCTCTCGAGGGCTGGTTCTCAGGTTAGGTCAGTGTTGTTGGGTGGATGCATGGGGAGTGAGGAACCTGAGGGCATCCCTAGCAGATTCACAGTAGAAAGAGTCCTGGCAGCTAGAGATGATGGAGTGTCAGTGACCTTCACTCTCAGGCTTCTCTATTCTGCTCAGGAAAGCTATTTGAGCCTGTTCCATGGCGAGGAGAGGAAACCTTGTCATGGACGATGGGCCTGTGCAGACAACATCCTCAGCTATGTGATGTGGCAGAGTCCTTGCAAGGTACACATTGAGATAGACCCTCGAAAATTAATGGCTTCAACTAGAGTTGGGATTGGAACTCAGGTCTAAATCCACACAGTATCTACAATCACCCTGCATACACAGCCACGCAGTCCCACATCAATCACACAGCCTGTCACAGCTTCTTCACACACAAGACACTGTGTTCTTCTGCAGAATGTCAGTGCCGCAAACCTACAAGATGAGTGAGTGGGTTCTGGTGTGGTCACGTCCAGCATCACACTCAAGACTGGGACCATCCTGTGTTCCTACCCTACCACCCAGGCCTGCCTCGGGTGCCTACCTCTCTCTTATGAGCAGTCAGCCAGCATGAACTGGGGGTATGAGGACAACATATTTTGAGTAGGAATTAGACTTATGGTGGAGACACCTGGGTTGAGCTCAGGATGGGGGAAGCAGGGATGCCCCACCTTTTCACATCACTACATGATGTCATCTACAAAGTTCATGGTAGAGAATCAGGCACTCAATTAAAAAAAAAAAGATTGTACAAGAACATCTCATAATATTTTAAGTAAGTTTATACTACTTTGTGTTGAACCACAAACATAGTTACCCTTAGCTGTACATCAGGTAGACATACCTGGACAAGGAAGCACTGAGATTCTGTGGGCCTCAGTTTCCCTACCTGCAACACCAAGGCAGTGATAGTAACACCTGCAGGCTAGTCCACTCTCAATCCCTGCTGTGACCCTGGGCAGTGACTGCCTCAGGATACCTGAACAACAGTTCCACAGGTCTCTGTGGATGTGGTGTCCTCCCGGAGGCCACTGTCTGCTTATCTTTGCCACCTGACATCTTGAACAAGTGGAAGCCCTTTTAGCACTAATGTTCATGAACCTGTGAGCCTACAAAGAGACTCTGAGAGAATTCCACAGAGGGACAGGAGTGGTTGTATCAGGGAATCCTGTCCTTCGTGAGCTCAGTCCGGAGTTAGGGTTTGAGGGAGCCCAAATCTCACCACTTTGGTCCCAGGATTTGGGTCAAGGATGAACATGAGCTGATGGGTCCAATCTGGTGAAACTTATGTGCAGTTTCTCTGCCCAGGGCTCCTGGAATTCCAGAGAGGCTCAGAACAGGGTGCACACTGGGGACTTTTCCTGTCTGTGTGTCCCACACATTTTTTTACAGCACACCTCCTGCAGGCTTAGGATGTGCAGGAGATGCAGAGATGAGTGTGTGACTGATTGTGTTTGCCAGGCATCTTGTAAGCACTTTTTATGCACTTCCAATAATGTCCCCAGGATGACACAATCTTAGCGAGGTCCTTGGGTTTGAGGAAACTAGGGTTCGAATGGAGCACACAGTTCCGGTATATATGATATATAGATATCATATGGGACCATTAAAGACCCCTGGGCAGATTGGGCCTCACTAGGACCATGGCAGCAGGCCTTTGGTCCCAGCTACTTCTCTCTGCTCTAAGTCCCTTCAAGTCACCCCAGGGAACAGCCTCTGTCAGGACAAATCTCACCACTTTGGTCCCAGGATTTGGGTCAGGGATGAACAGGAGCGGATGGGTCCAATCTGGTGAAACTCACGTGCGGTCTATGGGTCGTGTGGTCCCTTTGATTTCCTACTAACTCATTTGGATTTTCAGTTCTTTTGGCTTTGGACCCTACTGGACCAGGGGTCAGGTAGCAGTGTCTGTGGGACAGCCATGAACCTGCTGACCTCTGCAGGATAGGTTGAAGCGTGTGCACAAAGGCTTCTAAAAGAGGTGTGCTGTGACCTCTTTACCACCCCCTTCAGCCAGTGCTGTCCCCCAAGAGTCTGGTCCCCTCCCCAGGGGACATCTGTCCCCTCCCGGAGGGCTTCCAGCTCCGCACAGCTCATCTCTTTCTCGGTGGAGTGATTGTCTCCTTTCCCATTTTTCATCTTGAACGATGGCAAGCTGAAGCACTTAATTTTCCTCCTCCAGCCCCATTAACGTGGCCGTGCTCAGCGCCTGTGCAGGCTGTGAAAGGCAAGTCATTTATATCAATTAGCAAAGGCAAACATGAGCTTTCTGCCTGGCAGTGTGCGAACTCCAGCGGGGTGTCCTCAGAGGACGAGTGGGGCTGGGTAGGGAAGCCCAGGGCCAAAACTTCACGGTGATTGTCAGGGTGTGGAAGTGGGGGGCAGAGGGGCTTGTACTGTGATGGCATTTTGCAAAGAGTTCACCCCGAGGTCCCCAAGTGAATGTGTACAGAGGACAAAAGATTCATCAGGCACAGCCATACTCCACTGCTGGCCAGGGCTTTGTTCTCAGTGTGGGACACTCCCCCCCACCCCCCACCCCGCGTGTGCATGCGTGCCTGTGCCCCACGGCCAAGCTGGAGTCTCCCCCATGGGGAACCGAGCTCACTCATGTGTCTCACTAGGCAGAGCCCATCAGCCATCATGGCTTCCTCCCTAGTCTCCTCCTTCCATCCATGCTCACCTCCTGCAGTGAGAACGAAGCTTTAAAAACATGAACCAAACCATCTTACCCTCCTCTTCTGAAACCGTCAATGACTCCCCATGGCTCTTATAATAAAATCCAAATCCTCGTCATTTCTCCCAAAGCCTGGAGTGGCAGGACCCCTGCTGACTTCTCAGGAGCCCCGCCCCCCAACCCCTGCTCACTCTGTTGTTACCACACTGATGCTCGCTTCGCCCAGGGCCTTTGCACACGCAGCTCTCCCACCTTTTCCTGGTGCCTCTTTCTTATTCTTCACGTCTCAGCTCAGAGTGACTGCACCTCCATCTTTGGTGGGACAGAGGCAGACACTCTTCTTGTCACTAGGGACAATTGAGGAAAGGCTTCTCTGCTTGGTGTCTATTTTTTTTTCCAACAGAACAGGGTGGGGGTCAATCCCTTCCCTCCAGACGTGACATTCTAGAGAGACAGACAACTCTTGTGATGTATACCACAGCATCAGATGAGGTCTAACACTGAAGAGAAAGGCCACAGGACAGAAGCAGGCGAGACTGCAGCTAGACTCTGGGTGGCCAGGGCCAGCTTCAGTGAGGCGCTGAAGCAAAGACCTAAGAGGCCGAGGGAAGGAGTCAGGTGCATGCTTGCCCAGGGCCTTTCTAGGCAGAGGCAGGGCAAGCCAGGAGGATACAGTGGCAGTGTCCACGTGCTAAGTGGAATGGGAACCACTGAGGCTGAGCCTAGGGAAGGCTGGGAACTGGACAGACAGAGGTGACAGGAACAAGTGGGCAGGCAGGTCTGGGGACTCGTTCTTCATCCGATCTTTGAGTTTTCATGCATGTATACAATGCATCTCGGTCATTTCCATCCCTACTCCTGTAATGAATCTTTCTCTGTCCCACCAGCCAGCTCCCAAATAATGACACAGAGACTTCTTATTATTTATGAAAGCTTGGCCTTAGCTTAAGCTTGTTTCTAACTAGTTCTTGTAATGTAAATTAGCCCATGTCTTTTAATCTGTATATTCTTTTACTCAGTAATGCCCATCCTGCTTCCTCTCTGTCTGTCTGGTGACTCCACCTTCTTCTTCCCTGAGTCCTCTCTGTCCCCAGAAGTCCTGCCTAATCTCTCCCTGCCTAGCTAGTGATGATTCAGCTCTTTATTAGGCCAATCACATTGACACATCTTCACAGAGTGTACTAATATCCCACAACACACTGCCTATCTCTACCTTCTCCTAGATTCTCCAACCCCTCCCCCATCTCTCAATAACTTACTGGGTCCAGTTAGTTCTGTCCATATGGGCTTGGGTCATCTGCTGGGACAACATAGTGACCCCCCGGCAGCCACCTGGTCTGTTGGCTTCTCTTTGGAAGGGGATGGAGCCCAGCAGGTTCCAGAGTCTTTGGGTTGGGGTGGACGATGGGGTTGATTGAGGGCAGAACAAAGCTGGGGGACCTGAGAGTGCCTCAGCCTTCTGGAGCAGGTTTGGAGTTGGGGACAGGTCTCCTGACCTTGACCCTGAACAATGGAGTTAGAGAGCAGAGTGTCTGGGAAGATATGTCTCTCCTGGAGTTTGGAAAGTCCTCCCTTTGGGAATGAGAGCTCTGTTGACACGGACCTTGAGGTTTTCCATGTATTCACATTGCGTGCAGTTCACTCATTCACTGGTTCACTTCTCCCATACTCACAAGGGTTTTGAGCTCACAGGGACCTGGATTCAGTTCCTGCTTCCACCATTGTCTATTTGAGTGCTTCTGGACGATGCCTGTAGTCTCCAGGCCTCAGTTTCAACCTCTCTAAAGTGGGCGGCTGTGAGGAGATCTGAGGGCTGAGGCAGGTGCCCACCCCTTCCTACCTCCCGTGCGCTTCTCTTGCTGTGTGTTCACCTCACCCAACCAGCCTGTAAGTCCCAAGAGAGTGACGACTCTTTCCTGAGCGCTGAAGCCTTCCCAACCCTTGCACAGTCTGGATGGGCTCTTTCTGAGTGTGCTGGGGTGCCGCTGTGCCTGGCTCCTCAGAGTCCTGTGCAGAAAAGGTGACTTGGAAGGCTGTTAAGGGGTGGTTACAAACCCCGGAAACACAGACAGGTATGTGAGGACCCTCCATCTTGGTCTAACTTCTAAGAGGTCTAGCAGACAAGGATCAGGAAAAAACTCAGTGTCTCCTAAACGTCAGGGAAGCTGCAGTTAAGTTTCTGCCGTACTCTGTGGCTTTACTGTGCAGGGTCCCAATGTACATAATACGCCTGCAAGCATATTTTCACTATGTTAGCTACCTTTATCCAGATTTATCCAGACACTTCTCTCCGAGTTCAGTGGAGAGCCTGGGGCACTGCGGTTCCCTGCATGGCCTGGTGACAGTGAAGTATTTGAGACAGTTCTCCAGCTGAGCTCCCAGACAACCTTAGTCCAGCTCCGTCTTACAGAGGGACCGAGATCTAGAACACGGTCACATGGCTCTTAAGATCAACCCTGAGCAGGGCCCAGGGCTCATGCCTGTAATCCCAGCTACTTGGGAGACTGAGGCAGGAAGGTCAAAGGTCTGAGGCTAGCCTGGGCAAAACAGAGAGTAAACATAGGGTTGAGCATGGGCACTAGGGTACAGTACTTGCCTAGCATATCTGTGGCCCTGGGTCCCATCCATAGTACAAATAATGAACTTGATCTGAACTCAATCCCAGGTAAATTCTAGTGGATTCCAGAACCCAAGTTTTCAACGGTTGTCATCACAGTCTCAGGCCAGGTTTTCCTGAAAAGCCCCCTACAGCCCCAAAGGCAAGAGTGAGAGCTGGAGGGTCGGACCTAGCTCAGCCGTTAATTTTGTATCATTTTTGTTGTAATATTTTTAATGTGCAGTGAGCGTTTTGTGACTTGGACTCCAATTTCATTACTTTTTAAACATGGACAGAGTCTTAAATTTGTATCTTTGTTTTTGCGGTGAATGTGACATGACGTAGTCCTAATTGTGATCTGTTTGGTGCTAAGTCCTTGGTGGGGGAAAAAATCCAAGGAGGAGACCTTGGACCTGGGCTGGGGCAGGTGTGGAACAGGTTCTGAGGACCCTGCGGGGGAGGGGGCATTCTAGGTAGAAATAAACACCCAAGGGCTGCTTCCTTGGGGCTCAAAGAAAGGATAGGTGACCTGGACCCCAGATGAACCTCTGGGAGAAAAACTGAAGGGCAGGGCCTGGAGGGCAGGTGTGGCCTGGCAGGCTGGGGAGTGGCCCTGTGACACAAGCCACTGGCTAGAGCCGTGAGACCAGGATTGCCACACCTCTCTGCCTGAGCTCTGAGTTGGGGTGACTGTTTTGTCCATCTCAAGGACGAAGGAAACTGAGCCTCAGAGAATGAAGTGTCCTTAACTCTGAACAACCAAAGTCACCAACGTTCACAGGGGTCAGACAGGGGTGAGGGAGGGTGGGATGGGCACCGGGCAAACCGGGGACCATAGACTCCACTTGGAGGAACAACTACCAACCACTCAGCTCTACTCAGCTCCCAGGGCCTTCGCCAAGTGTGACCCAGAGAGGCTCACAAGAGATCACAACTGTTTTGCTTTGATCATAAACGTCCTGGCAGAGCCCTCCTTAGGAACTCCAGAAAACACACCTGGGGATCACTCAGCCCACCAGCCAGCGCTGGAGACCTTTGCATGGTTCTTCCCACTCTGGAGAGGTGCTCCAGACAGAACACTGGGCAAGGCTAGGGGACAGGTGAAGTTCTCCTTCTACTTGAAATGGGGAAGGGTAGGGAGGAGGGGAAGGTGGCATGGGGGAGGGGGAGGGCAGCTGTTCTGTGACATTCAAACCCGAGTACATCATCCCTAACCTAGAGGATCAGGTATGAGGATTCCTGGCCATCCTGAAACCCCAGGCACATTCAGAGAATTCTGGAGACTTTGGGTCATTGTAAGAATCAGGCATCCATGTGACAAGCTGTGTTACTGGCACTCCACTGTGCTGATCTTCCTTGGTCTGCTGCATCTCCATGGGAACACCTGAGGATGCTACCCAGTGTGGCCATGCCTAGAGGTTTACACAGAGAGCACTTTCTGTGTTATGGGGGTGTTTTCTTAGCACCACAACTCCACTTCGTGTTCACGTGTAGGACATTATCAAACCTCCTAAAGTAGTACCCATAGGTCATGTTGTTTTATGACTGTCACTTCTGAGCAGCATGGAGATGGAGAAGACAGTTGGCAACATCTCTCTCTCCAGCCTGCTGTGATGGTAACTCTCCTGGCTTTGAACATGGTGGAGCTGCAGCTGGGGCCTTGGGTGCTTCCTCCTCCAGTCCAGTGACTTGCCTGGGATCCTGGGCAGTGGTAGGTAGGCCAGGGTCACTCCAGCTTGCTGATGCCTTATGTGTCTCTAGAGGCTTCCACAGGGGACTGGCCAGCTATTAACCAGCCTCTCCCTTCCCAGGCACAGCTGGCCATCTCTCAGGGCATCCTTGGACAGAGGTCAGGAAGAAACTGGGACTGGGGCAGCAGGGGAGGCAGCTGCTGTCTGGAGAGGAGGCTGGACCTCTGGAGAAGGAAAAATGGTACTTGAGTTAGTGTCCAGACCTGAAGTTCACGTGGTGACTCTGGAGGAGCAGGATATAACCTAATCCTGACTCGAAAGCTGCTTTGCATCCACCTCCTCCTGGCAATGTGGTCCTGGATAGGTAGACTTGAGTATGCTGTACTTCAGTTTCCCCCATATGTAGTGTGAGTGGCAATATCTGGTCCTTTTTTTTCTGAAAACACACAAACTTTTAAAGGTAACATATTTCTGCATTAACACAAATATAGAATGTACACTGTACACAAATCAGTTAAAGATGATTTTTTTTTTGGTTTGTTTTATGTTTGAGCAGGTAAAAGGCAGCTGTTAACTTTGTAAGTTTGTTTGGACTGTATAACTGAACTATAATATAAATCTCTATCCATGCCATATGAAAGGATGGTATGTAACTGTAAGTCATGAGGACTCTGTAGCCAACAAGATTTACCATGTCTCATCTAGTCTCAGAGCTGTTCCCGGGTCAAAGGATCAGCTTATACATCACCTGTCTTGTAGTTTTTCTTTTGTTCCTTTTCTTATGTTTGTAGCCAGGATTTTCGGGAGGTCTCCCCCAGTCAAATCTAATCTCTATTAACTTTGAAGGAATCCATACTTTTCATTTCCTATGGAAACAAAAGCATAGCCTCTCCCCCAACACAACACACTTTTTGACTTCCATTCTGAAGCCAGGACATCTCTAAAGTATCTAGGCTGGTTTAATTCAGCAGTCCCTTCCACAACCCAGTGTCTCTCAGTGGCTGTTGTCCACTCATCAGCATACAAAAACTCCAAAGTCCTGTGCATTTCCCATCTTTACGTGGCATTTTTTTTATTACTTTACTTTTTCTTTAAAGACTTCATTTTAATATTTTTTTCTATGACTGTCTACACCCATTTTCTTTAGCATTTAAGCACATTTTCAAGCATTCTGTACATATTTAGAGGCTTTATTCAGCCTGGGCCTGATGCCTGCGGCATTCTGTGACTGTCTGAGCCAAAGCTGAAACTGCTAGGCCCTCCCGCCCCGGCTCTGGCAGCTGGCTCCACCCCCTTGGCTTCCTGAGAGCTTAGCCTCATGCCAACAGGCACAAGCAGGAGCTGTGTTTACTGCCCCAGCTCAGGGAAGTTGCTGAGACTTTCCAGAGTCTCTGTGATCAGCAGCCGATTGTTGTGAGTGTTCTCGGAGAGGCCCTGCCTGACATGACTTCTCCATCTGTGTGGTCATGCCATGCATTGGAGAGCCAAATATAACAAGTCTTTCTCAATCCTGCCAGCCAACTCCCAAATAATGACATAGAGACTTTTTATTAACTATAAAAGCTCGGCCTTAGCTTAGGCTTGTTTCTAGCTAGTTCTTATAACTTAAATTAACCCATTTCTATTAATCTACATGTTGCCACATGGCTCATGGCTTTTACCTCTCCTCCTGCATGTCCTGCTTCCTCTGCATCTGGCTGGAGACGCCCCTTTTCTTCTTCCCAGAGTTCTCTCTCTGTGCAGAAGTCCCACCTATACCTCATGCCTAGTTATTGGCCATTTAACTTTTATTGAACCAATCACAGTATCATATCTTTAGACAGTATAATCAAATATTTCACAAGAGTCCTCAGATCCAGGTCCCCTACACTCATATTGCCAGGGCCAGCTCTACTGTTTTGCCCAGGCAAGGTGCAGGGCCCTCCCTCCTGATAGTTGTAGGAGGAATACAAGGAGTACAAGGCTCAGCTCTTCTGCTCTCATGCCCTCAGGGCTGGTTCACTTGTGCCCTGATAACAGGGTCAGCTCTAAGGTGCTGCCCGGGTACTAGGGTGCAGGGCCTGTTCTCCTATGGGCTGCAGCTGATATGGGGCAGGGCTAGTTCTTTCATTCTCGTGGCCCTGGGGCCAGCTCTCTCACCTGCCATAGGTGGTAATGGGTAAGGGGGGAGGGCATCTTCCTCGCACCCATGCCACCACATGGCAGAGGAGGGTGGGTGGGGTCAAGCTGTAGGGTTTGTATTTGCCCTGTTGTGCATAGACGGTAGAAACTTACCTTCCAACCAGTTGGAGCCGACACCACTGCCACACCTCTGACTTCCTGAGGCTTTGCCTGGAACCAGGTGACTGTGGGGACCAGCATGGTCCTCAGGTGCCAGCCCTCGGAACTGGCCCTTACAGTCTGTATTCCAGCTTTGATCATGGGTATTGGCTCAAGTAGTTGCCATGGAGATGCTCCCTGGACTCAGACACTCTTCCTGTTACTTCTGTGCACTTGGAGCCACATGGAAGTGCATCAGACACTGCCCTCCTCAAAGATTCAATAGTCCTGTGCAGACCACACAGGTGATGGCAGGTGCCTTCAGGCTGACACAGTCTGACCCCAGCCACACAGGTGATGTCAGGTGCCTTCAGGCTGACACAGTCAGTGACCCCAGCCACACAGGTGGGCCAAGGGCCCCTATTGCCTTCAGCAGCTGACAGTGTAATGGACCACACCTGCACTCCAGGATCCACATGCCAAAGTAGTCACCAGCAAGGTCAAGAGTAGAACATCTGCTTTGCTGAGTGGTGAGTGACAGGAAGAAAAGGATGGGGGTCATGGGAAATGACACAGCCAAGGCTGGACTGGACAGGGCTAAGGACACAAGCTAAGTCTGTGTTGAGACATAAAGAAGGGTAGTAAATCTCGTGTTCAGAGAGGTCAGCAATCTACCTGAAGACACACAGCATGCCTGACTGATCAGTCCCACAGTTTGTTCTCAGGGCTCCTCCCCCATTTCACCTAAGCTCCCAGGGTGCATGGAACTGGCGCTCATGTCTGTGTCTTCCTTGGAGCTCTCAGGGCTCAAGACTCTGCCCAGGTCCCCCTCACTCACACGTCCCAGCTTTCAAAGGAGCAGGGCGTGAAGATGTCGCCAAACAAATGCCACTAGGTTTCACCTCTGCCTTAACTCCAGGATGCCATCGCCGGTAGCTTTATTTACAAGGGGAAGGATCTATGCCCACCCCCTGAGCGCCCTGAGTAGCTGTGCAGGGTGAGCCAGGCCTCTCAGTCCACTCATGGCAGGCTCAAGCAGGCCACCTTAGGCATGCCCCCCATCCCTCGCCCGTCATATCTGTAGGCCATGAGCATGTGTCCAGGTGACCATCCTGCATCATCACCAGACCCACCCTGTGGGTGTCCCTGTCATCCTCCTCCAAGTGGACAGCACATTTCCTCCCACACCTCCGACTCTGCCAACCCTAAAGCTACTGGAAAAGGAGCCAATTTTCTTCTATTGCCAGGAAAAGGTTTACTTTGAGGTCAGTCTGGATGGGACAGAAATGGCCTGGAGTATGCTGGGAGTCCAGACTGTCCAGTCCAGAGTAGCTAGTACGAGCAGCCTCAGCCACCGGCCAGCACAGTCTGGGGACCGTCCCTGCAGGAACTGTTTTCGACCCGAGCTGACCAGCTGCCCGACTGAGGACTCCAGGCACCTGCTGTCCTGCTGTTACTGGCCTGGTCCTGGGTGAGACTGGGGTTCCTGGAGCTGCACTGAGCCCAGAGTCAAACAGTCCTGCCCTTAGAGTCCCTGGCAGCCCCTCCTGCTCCCTGGCCTCAGCCTGGGAGCTGACCTTCCCTGGGGTGGGATGCATGGTTAATATCCCACCCAGGCTTGCAGTACAAACAAAGCGCTCCAGAGCAGATGGTGCCCCAGCTTCAGTCAGGCCCTGCCTGCCTTTCACATGAAAATGGAGCATGGCCAGATGCCCACTCTGCTGCCTCTCTAGTGCACTCTGACCTGGAAAGAGAATGACATCACTCTCATTTTCCCGGGGCCAGTGTAAGCTGTGGGAGGTTCTGAGACAAGAAATGTCCGCGGTGCCTCCTGCCTGGGTACCACAACCTGGCCTTGGCCCCGCACTGAAAGTACACAGTTGAGCGACTAGATCCCAGGAGTAGAGGATAGGCCCCTCCCCAGGGTAGTCCCTGAGGGGTGATGATCTGACAGCTTTCTGGGAATCCGAGGACGGCTCTCTGGGCCAAATGAGCCGGTAGAGGCTCTGCCTAGAGCGAGGTGGGCTGGGACAGTAAGGAGCCATAGACCCAGAGCCTGGCTGTAGAGGGGGTGAGGGGGGTGCATCTCTGGGCTCTGTCACCAGCTCAGGCCAATTCAAGGCTGGGGCAGCAGTTTGTCACCTGGGGGGTGGTCCTCTGGGCTCCCACACCACCTTGGCTGCTAAGTGCCTGTCCCCACACAGCCATGGGGACCCT
The DNA here is from genome assembly GCA_902168425.1 of Peromyscus attwateri. Classification (NCBI taxonomy): domain Eukaryota; kingdom Metazoa; phylum Chordata; class Mammalia; order Rodentia; family Cricetidae; genus Peromyscus; species Peromyscus attwateri. The sequence continues at coordinate 19,007 of CABHPP010058823.1, forward strand.
TCTGGCGTCCAGAGGTACTCTTCCCTACTCAGAGCCACTTGGTACCATCGTGAGAGCAAACTGATGGCTCCTGGGTCCTTCTGCACCATGTCACTAACTCGGATGCACCCACGAAACCTGGAAATCCCCTTCTTCCCTAGTGTATTACTTTGTTTTTCATGTCTTTGATGGAAGACGAGTCCCAGGGACCAGGGCCTTGCAGTGACCCCTGATGACCTCCAAGGTCAGGATAGCAAAGAGGCCTGGCTCACCGTCTAGTCAGGACCGTGTGGGTCCTGTGAATGAATGGTTGGAAGGTGGGTGGATGGGCAGATCGTGTTTTGGTTTGAATGTGAAATGTCCCCACAGGCGCATAGGTTCGGTCACTTGGTCCCCAGCTGCTGGCATCGTTCTGGAAGGGGGAGACTTGCTGGGGGAAATGCACACTGGGAGCAGGCCTTGAGTGTTACAGCTGTCCCTCCTCCTGTCTTCACTGTGACAAGGTGACCAGCCACCTTCAGCTCCCGCTGTCCCGCCCTCCCCACCATGACAGACAGTGTCCCCTCAGACTGTGAGCCAAAATAGCCTCTGTTTATTGGGGACTTTGTCATAACAAGAAAAGTAACTGATACAGATTGACATATGAACAGACAGATGAACTGTGGATGGATGGACAGATGGGTGGACGTTGTTGACTTTGGTCTTGCTCATCAGGCCTTATCTACCACCTCCCCCCTTACTCCAGACACTCCAACTTGGCCATGGTTTATCTGACATCAGAGAATTCTCCTGCTGTAGCACATGCTCTCCTGTCTAGGTATGGATGCCAAGGACTCCTCACATCTGCCCACACTCATGCCTTGACCCTCGATGACTTGTCTGGAACTGCCAGCCATCCCCACCTGCAGCCGCCCCTGTCCTGCTCATCACCCTTGTTCTGTCTTCCTCAGAGCCCTCAGCTGTCTTGAATACCCTCCACTCCCCAGCCCCCACTCTCAACCCTACCGCCTCTGGTGCTGAAGGTGGAACCCAAGGTGGAACCCAAGGTGGAACCCAAGGCTTTAAGGCACCTAGGAGAGTGCTTTCTCACTGAGCTCCATTGTCAGAGCTGGGGCCTCCACCAGACCAGCAGGGACATGGCCTGGCTTGTTCCTATCTATTTCACCAACACCTGGAACAGTAAGGGTTTGGCACACAGCCAGTGCTCAGGAAATATTTACTCAATGAGCGAGGGAACCCCAAGAGATCAGACAAAGGAATGCTCCCCACCTGGGAGGGGAGCAAAGAGGACTCTAGGAAAACAACCATTTGAACTGGGATCCAGAGAAATGTGTGTTTTCTGGAAGAAAATTCTAGATGTGACTAACCGCTGCTTCTGGGGCTTGGGGATGGGCAGCCTCTCCCAAGCCCACTCTTGCTTCCTGGGTTTTTGTTTTTGTTTTTGTGCTTTCCAAGGTGCTCAGCTCTCCTGAGGGCTGGTGACAGTTCTCCGCAATTAATTCCATGTTTTATTCATCATGGAAGGTTTTAAAGCTACAAATCACTCTGGGTGCTTTACTAACCACATCCTGGGCTCCTGGGTGGCAAGGAACGGCTCTTTTGCATGCTAAGCAGACCTCTGTGTCTCAGGAGAAAGAGCTCCTTCTGGTACTTGGGGCTCTGATTGCAGCCAAAGCAAATCAGACCAAATATGCCTGTATCCGATTTGCTGGGTACTAAATTCCTATCTCCCCAAGTTCCCTAAATCATCGCAGAGGAGTCCCGGCCTTCTAATGCCAGAAAACACACTGTCTGATCTGTCAGCCACAGCCACTGGATTTACTAGGACAATAAAGGTGCCTCGGTACTGTGAAATATCGGGAAATAATCACACAGGTGCACGTGAGCCCACAAATTTGTTACTTGGGGGGGGGGGGAAGCAGCTGACCAATCACATGTTACTGAATTTGTTCCTCAGTACAATGGTCAAAATGAGGGGACTATGAGCTTCTGTTTGAGGCCAGACCAGCTCACCGTCCTCAACCTGGAGTAAAATGATTGAGAAAGTCCTGGAAGGTGAGCAGGACAGCAGGATACCCTGGCTGTACCCGGTGTAAGGTCTGTGGCTCTGTTCTCCACTGGTTTTAAGACTCAGAGCACATAACTGGTGTCCTCAGAGACTCCATTCCCTCACCTGCAGCTGGGAGAACAGCCCAGCAGAGCAGTAGTGGCCAGGGCCGGGTAAGGCCCTGCTTGTCAGGCTCTGGTCTGAGTTCCAGGAGAAAAGGCCACTAGATCCGGCCTCTGTGGAACTCAGAGGGAAAAGGCCAGATGAGGAGAGATGGTAAAAAGCCGGATGATCCCTGGCTTTGCTGTCTGATCCACTCTAGCAAAGCAGGGTCACTGTGTCTAGGGCCCTTTGCAGTTCTACCATTTGGGTGCCTTTTCCTGGCGTGTGAGCCCATGGATCCGTCAAGTCCATCACCATCACCATGGGTATTTTTTACCCCTTCATTGCTGTGCTGGAGATAGAACTCAAGGCCTTATACATGCCAGGCCAGGGGACTGCTGAGCCACACCTCCAGCCCCTAACTGGGAATTGAAAGAAGACATTCTACCATTGAGCCACATCCCAGACCGTGATTGGTGGACAATGTCCAGAGTAGCCTCTTACTGCTGAGCCATGTCCACAGACCTTCCTTGGTGGATTCTAGGCTAGTGTTCATGTTGAGTCACGTGCCCAGCCCCTTAGTGGGATCAGGAACTGACAGGATGGGGACAGTGGGTTGGGGACAAGGAGTCCAGGACACCGATGGAGAAGGGAGGTAACAAGCAAGTCCTGCCTGCTTCGTATAGGCCACTGGGTGCCAAGACAAGGAAGTTTCCTCTGTCCTGTTGCATCAAGGCACCCAAGGATGTCACCTACACCAGGGAGCCAGGCAGGAAGAAGGGAAATGGGACCTTGTAGAACAGAGAAATTGAGCGAGCAACCAGGAAGGAGTCCCCAGCCAGCTGGTGCCAGGCCAGGCAGGAGGCTCTAACCAGAGCAGGCCAGGACTGTGGGTGCTGGGAGTTTCTGACCCTGCCGCCATTCCCTGGGACCAGTAAGGACAGTAGAGAGCAGCCTACATGAGAAGCTCTAGCAGGGGTTCAACCACTCAGCTACCAGGAAAATGACAACCGCCTTTGCCCAGGCACGTCACACCCCAAGCTGTGCTAGCTCATGAAATTTGCCCAACAAGCATGACAAATGAGGTAAGATAGAGTGGGAAATGAAGGGGAGCTGGGATGGGAAAAGAGGAGCCCCTAACCCTTGGACTCTGACTCGTGTCTGAGAGTCAAGAATTCACACACTCATGCACGCACCTGCTCGTGCACACACAGACACACACACCACTGTAACAATTGCCAGCATACAATGTTCTATTTTCTAAGAGATTTCTCAAACGGCTAATGAACCATGTTCAAGGCCAGACTGTCTGTGACCTTTGAGTTGCGCCTCAGCACCTGCCTCTCTCCCCCGTAAGCCTCTGCTTGTTTGAGAAAATCTCACAAGCAAGATTCTGAACAGTGCTCACAGTCAAAGCACAAGCCTTGAACTCATTGTGACCCTTGAAGACACTAAGAATTCCTTCAATGGTTTTTCACCTATGTTGCTATTTCTTCCAGACTTAGTTTTATTATTTTCAATTATGTGCATGTCTGAGTGTGGGTAAAGCCCGCGTGTACCTCAGAGTCCAGAGGCATGGGACTCTCCTGGAATTGGAGTTACAGGTGGTTGTGAGCCACCCAGTGTGGGTGCTGGGAACTGAACCCAGGTCCTCTGCAAGAACAGTTCGCACTCTTCAGCATCTCTCCAGCCCCCTGGGTTGCTATTTAACCCCACTCCTTTACCATATTGGTACAATGTGCCTTATTAACAACCTCAAAGCCTCCTTTACAAGAGAAATTCTCTTTTGCTGCAAAAGCTTGATAGTTCAAGTTCAATCCCCAGGACCCGCACGCATGGCAGAAGGAGAGAACTGACTCCTGCAAGCCGTTCTCTGACCACCACATGCACACACACACACACACACACACACACACACACACACACACACACACAAAATTAATAAATAAATAAATAGATAAATAGATAAATGAATAAATAATATACAAACACCAAAACATTTTTACTCCAATCTATGGTATTCATAGATTATATCCTTTAAATAATATAACTCCAAAGGCCATAAAATCATATAGATACACAAACATACACATGGAAATATACATATGCATGTATATGTACAACATACATATACACATGTGTGTTGTGTGTCTTAAGCTGGTTAGGCATGACTCTGCCTGCTCCTTGGATGTACACTGCCCTTTCTTAATAAACCTAACTTTGCCTTTTGTTTGTTTGTTTGTTTGTTTGTTTTTTTCAAGACGGGGTTTCTCTGTGTAGCCCTGGCTGTCCTGGAACTTGCTCTGTAGACCAGGCTGGCCTCGAACTCACTGAGATCCACCTGCCTCTGCTTCCTGAATGCTGGGATTAAAGGCGTGCACCACCACCACCCAGCTTTAACTTTGCTTCTTATTGACAGATCTTGAAATCATTTTCTGTGTGGGAGTGCCTGAGCAGAAGTCTCAGTCTGCATGATCAGCAACTCGGAATCCATCTCCCCAGTGACTGAGAGGAAACGTGTGTGCTATCTTCCACATACCAAAGGAGGTGGCAGCAGCAGCTGTGTGGACTGAGTATTTAAAATGTGGTGACAACTTCAGCAGAATAATGTGTTTAGGCCTGGGGATAGCCCTGGAAGGGAACAGCCACAGTTAGTCCCACTTTACAGAGAATACCGAGCTCGAACTCGTCATGAGCAGACTCAAGTTGAACTAGAAATCACGGGGTTCTTCATTTCAGGCCATGAGGGTGTCAGCATGACGCAGCAGTAGTCAAAACTCCGAGACCTTAATCTGGAGTTCCCATGCTGGGGGAGAGACGACGCCCACTGGCCCTGGCTCTGTGCTGTCTGGAACCCTGTGCACCACGTGCTCTCAGCCCGGCCTCTGGCCTGTGTATAGCGGTCCCCGCGGTCCCCATCAATCTCCCTCTAACACCTCCAGCAGGAGCAGCAGGCTCGACGACGTGCCTCCCTGGGGTTCTGGAAAGGAGAGTGAACACACGCACACACATCTTCATCGTAAGTAAACGCCAGCAAAGCCTCCCCACGGCTGGGCCTGCCAGGGTGAGCCTCTTCTCGCCAAAGGCCTAGACTTCCAATTTTGAGTCACCTTCAAATGAGGCCGCTACTAGAGCCAGAGAGACCTCAGGTCACAACTAAGGACTGTCGGTCACAGCATCCCCTAGACAGTCACCAGAGCTATGCACCGTCACACATGTCACCTCCCTCCCCTGTGAGCCCACGTTGCGTGGGAAACTGAGGCATGTACAGGTCAAGCTGCTGACACAGAATCGGAGCCTGGGAAGTCCAGGGCAGAGATCATGGGCTTCAGGCAGAGGCCAGGCCTCTGTCACCCCTCTCTGACCTGCTGAGCACCTGGGGTCGTGTTTCCTGAGCCTGCCTGGTTCTCATTTCCTGAGTGGCGCCAGGGTGAAGTATCACTGAGGCACGTCAGCCACTCTTAGTCTCCACAGCCCGGCTCCGCTTGTCTTCATTCATGTGTGGTGTTTTTTTTGTTTTTTTTGGTTTTTTTTTCCCCTCTTGGTTTTTCGAGACAGGGTTTCTCTGTGTAGTTTTGATGCCTGTCCTGGCCTCGAACTCATAGAGCTCCACCTGGCTCTGCCTCCCGAGTGCTGGGATTAAAGGTGTGCACCACCACCTGCCTTTTTTTTAATGTCCATTTATTTACTTTTATGTGCATGAATGTTTTTCCTGAATATTGTTCACATGAACTATGTGTATGCCTGGTACCCATGAAGGTCAGAAGAGGGCATCAGATCCTCTAGAACTGTAGTTACAGATGGTTGTGAGCTGCCATGTAGATTCTGGGAATCGAACCTGGGTCTTCTGCCAGAGCATCAAGTGCTCTAAATCGCTAAGCCACCTCCAGCTCCTCTTCATGTTTTCATACGAAGTGTCCTAGGTCACACTGTACAGTTCATTCTGCTCTGACTGGCAGACCTGAGTTGGGAGCAAAGCTCTGAGCCAGGGGCCAGCGGCTCAAATCTTGACTCTGAGGCTCCTTAAGCATGGGGTCCCTGGGTAGGTCCTGCCACTGGCCCCTCCTGTAAAGCTGTTATTTGGACTCAATGAGGTGATGTGTCCCAGTCACAGAAACTGGGACCCCCACAGAGTAGGTGTTTAGCTAGCATACACGTAGCCTTGTGTTTCTTCAGGCCCAGCTGGGCCCTGAATCTGTTTCCTCTGTCCAATGGAGAAGGGGCGGGGTTTTACTCAGACTCTTCTATGACAGGCCTGTAGATGTAACCGACCGCCTTATTAAATAAGAAACACAGAGCCAATGTAAAGGTGAAAGCCCAAGAGGTCAGAGCTGAAGCTTACCCGCTTTCCGCCAGCTAGCTTCTTCCGCCAAGAGAGCTCTCCGAAAGGGGAGCTACTTCCTGTGCGTCTGATTTATAAAGAGTTCTGGTTCTTCCTTCTCATTGGTTATAAACACAACTACGTGGCTGTCTCGTCACTGCCTCTCTGTCCAGACCTCCCACGTTTTCTATGGTTGGTATTGAGATCAAGGGCGTGTGTCACCAATGCTAGCTGTATCCTTGAACACACAGAGATCTACCTAGCTCTGCTTACCAAGTGCTGGGATTAAAGGCGTGCACCACCACCGCCCTGGCTTTCGCTATGGCTTGCTAATAGCTCTGACCCCTAAGCAACTTTATTTATTAACATACAAATAAAATCACATTTCAGTACAAATAGAATACCACTATACAGACCTGTAGAAAATGCTTTGCCAAGGCATGCTGACTCTGAGGCCCATAGGGTGACTCTGAAGGGTAAAGCCTGGTGGTCTCTCTCTGCCTTTGCTTCAAGTTTGTCTGGCTCAGACTCGTTGACCGCACACAGGTGTGTCCATCACCAAGGAGTCTGTCTAACCCGGCTCATTCCTCTCCCATCCCCTATGAGGCTGAAAGTGCAGAATGGGTCATTGTCCTAACCTGCAGCTTCTTCTCTTCTGCCCCAGACACCCCAAGACTGCACACATGTTGAACCCAGCTAGAGCAGAGACCTGTGCACAGGTGAGGGCCAAGGGTCCCAGCCACTTTCACAGCTCCGTCTTTGATGTCAGGACAGAGATGTGCCCGCCTCTATGGTTTCTAGATATCACTCCAGCCTCAGCCCAAGGTCCCTCCAGCTGTATGGGTCCTAGCCTCGTGTCCCACCATGGTGGGCCCTGAAGGAGGAGGCCCAACATCTCCTAATATCAGAAGGCCCCATGGATCCAGGTTCCCACTCCCAGGCCTTTCCTGAGGCCATCTCCTAAGAGCTTCATGGCTAAAGGATCTAAAAGAAAGCCCAAGTCTTCTAACTCAGGAACTGCTCGCTGCATCCTGTTTCCTGTGATGTCACTGAAACAGCTGATGGCTCTTCCAAGAAGCCTGAGAAGCCCCATTTGTCACCCCGAGGCTCCAGGGGGTCTCTGGAAAAGCAGAGTGGGTGATGTCGCCAGTTCTTAGTGGCCTCATAGCAAGGACCTTGTGGCAGGACCGTGAGCAGAATAGTGATTGAGGAAGGAAGGAAGGGGCTGGGTGGCTCTGATGGATCCAGGGGACTAGAGGAAGGACTTGGAAGCTGATTTTAAAGCATCAGGACCAGGCCACATGGTGAGGAGATGGCAGCCTCACACTGGGAAGTTGGCCTGGAAAGTGCCTGAATGTCACAGAAGTAGAGTGGGAAAATACTTTCCCATGTGCTCAGCATAGGCTGGCTGGGGACCCACTCTGAGGGCAGATGGACTTGGGGACTGGGCTCCCAACTGAGGTCCCCAGACTTCTGGATGGGAGCAGAACCTAAGGATGCCCCAGCTGAGCAGAGCCCAAGGGTGCCCCAGTCATCAGTGCCAGGAGCCAGGAGCCACAGTCCAGCCACTACCTAACATACCCAAGGAGCTGCACCAATGGAGCCCTGGACCTATGCTCACATCCCAGCCACTGTTTGTGTGAGAAGTTTCTAGATGTCATTGTGGAAATGCAGGCTGAAGTAAAGACATCGGCGAGGTGTCTCCTGATCCCCGGAGGAGGACCAGGAGTCAGGAGGGGCAGGCCTAGCAGAGTGCGATTGAATATCCCAGATTCCGCAGGGTGACCCTCATCCCAGGTCACAGGGGGAGCTCAGAAGGACAAATCCTGCTGTTCTTCTGGGGGAGAGGGACAAGATCTGTACAGTTCATGAACCTCGCTGAGATAGCCATGTGAGGCAGACCTGTAAGAGGGGCTACTGGTATATTCCTAGAGCGTGTGTGCTAAACAGAAATCAGCTTATACAAAGGCCCCAGCTGGAGCCTCCTGAAAGTTCTGGAAGCAGTGAGGAGACCAGTCAGCATCTAGGCAGAGTTGGAAGGGTCCTGAGCTTTCACTACAGTGAGACAAAGTTTCTCAAGGGTCCTGAGCAGAGGAAGGTCATGGCTAACTGAGTCTCCAGCTTCTTGCTGGCTGCATGTTGGGGTGAAGGTCAAGCTGGAAGGAGAGTGAAGAGTCTGGAATATTCCAACCAAATTACCATGGTGATTGGGTTGGGACTGTAGCTGGAGAAGTGGAAAGGGGTGGGCCGGATGGTGAAGAGCAGAGCAGGAGGGGACGGTGTTCAGAGGAGGAGGAGAGGCCTCACCTTGGAAGCCCCTTTATAGAACAAAGATTTTCCCAGAAGCCCCTAGCACAGCATCCAGGAGGGCACAGGTACCCAGCTCCCTGCATCTTGTTTCCTCTTCTTAAGAAGCCGAGATGGACAAACACCACCCACTTCCCAGGGTGTGGGGCGCCAGGAGGTCACGTGTGTGCTGGTGTATGAAAGGACCACAGACCTTCAGCAGCAGGAGCCCCAGAGTCAGGGAGCCATGGGCAGGCAGATGTGGGCTCTTCATCCTCTCTGTCCCAGAGCTGTCCCTGGGGCTCAATCCAAGGCAGTTTTATGGCAAATCAGAGGCTTGCCTGTTGAAGCCGAGAAGCAGTTAATCTGGACCTCTGCCAAATGGCCTTCTGGGAGCCATAAGGTAGGAGGAGGGAGGAGGGACGGGGGCAGCTGCAATCCCGTGTCTGACGGGGCAGTGGGGAGACCCACTGGGCACTACCATGCCTGGTGCCCTCGGGGAGAACTGCTGCCAGCCCCTCCTACTCCAGGCAAAGCTTTGGGGAAAGAGTTTCTTCCAGGTGACTCCTGCACCCCAGAATGGAAATGCTGGTGAGTTCCTTTGAAGGGGGCTCCCAGCCCAGACACCGGGGTCAGCTGGGGGATGGATTAAATGAGATATTATGTACAAAAGCCTGGCAAGTCAGGTAATGGTTGTTTCTCCACTTAGTTAAAATGCAGAGGCAAATCCATTCTTAGCAAATCCATTCTCAGAGACCCATTGCTCCACTCACCTCTCGGATGGTCCCTGCGCATGTGCTATGACCAGGCGTGGTCCAAGGTCAGAGAAAGCAATTCCGAGAAAGACAGAGGAGACCTGTCCTCCTGGATGAATGGGACTTTCAGACCCAATCACTGAAGCAATCAAACAAGAAAAGGCCAAGCAGCGAAGATGAGAGTCGAGACTGCTCTGGAAGTCACAAGAGGGGATGAAAAGGGAGCGGACTGCAGACTGTGAGCAACACAGTACCCAGAAGCCTCTCTGGGGGGCTGGCATTGCAGCTGAACCCAGCAGGATCCAGACAGGGACTATCAACAAAGGGATTAGCAGGGTTGGGGGGTGAGGAGGTGAGGGGGTGAGGGCCTTGAGGTGGGCCCCATCCCCTGCAGCCAGAGCCCCAGCAGCAGGCTGGCATTGGGAGGATTGGGAGAGAGGCTGGAAATCCCAATCATGGGGAGGTGGGCAGGCAGATGTGGGCTCCCCGTCCCCTCTGACCTAGTGCTGTCCCTGGGGCTCAATCCAAGGCAGTTTTATGATAAATCAGAATATTGCCTGTTGAAGCTGAGATGCCGTTAATCTGGATCTTGGCCAAATGGCCTTCTGGGAGCCATAAGGCAGGAGGAGGGAGGGACTGGCCGAGGGCAGCGCAAACCCGTGTCCATAAGGCCAGTCAGGGAGCCCTGGGAACCGTCTGTCCCTGGCCAGGGAAAGTGGTGCAGCTGGTAAGGACACTGGTCCCTGACCAGGACCAGATGGTGAGGGGCCTGAGGGGTTGGAGGGGCCAGAGGAGCCTGAGGAATAGAGTGGGAAGCCTTTTGAGTTCCACCAGCTGAGGGCCATTTCGTGAAGTCAGCTCTGCCCCTTCAGAGGGCCGTGGGGCCTTGAAAGGGAGACTGATTCTAGAAGAACTCGAGGGAGGCTGAGGGGCAATGTTCTGAGGCCTGGAGTCCGGAAACCTTGCTCTCTGACCCAGACGAGCACGAGAATGTGACTGTAAGAGCTGGGAAGCTTGTGAGACTGTGGATAATCGGTGTCGCTGGGCCTCAGTTTCTGATCTGGAAACAGAGAATAATGATAAGATTTAAACTGTGGCTGTGGTCATTCTTCCAATTACTTCATTGTAGAAACATTAACCGAGTGCCTATATGGCGTCAGTCCTGTAGTCCCACCAAGGAGAATCGGCCTTTACTACAGGGCTCTGCAGTAGCGCATCCATGCCTCAGCCCTGGAGGGAACTCTGGGCTCTGAGGCTCAGAGTCAGCGACAACTTGGGCAAAGCCACTCTGCTGATAAGGAGGAGAGTCAGGATTTGAACCAGGGCACACTCTGGCCAGATACCACATCCTCCACCTCCACACTTGGCTTCTTCCTTGTGGGGTGGGTGGCTCCTAAGGCTCCATTTGACAAATGGGTTAACTGAGGCCCCAAAGGGCCCTGATGCTGCATGGATTTCCCCTTTGGAGTTTCATTCCATTGAACTCGGAGGTGTCTGTGCCGCTTCTCCTGGGACCACTGTAAAGGGGCTGTACTGGGGCAGGAATCTCTGTGGGGTTACCTGCCACTACTCCTGAAGAATTCTCAGCTGGCGACAGTGTTGTGTGTCACCTGATCCTCCCTCCTAGGGCTGAATGTCTGCAAATGCCTTCTAGTCATGCTTAGAAAGCTTATTCTCAAGAGTCTGATAAACTTGTTCACACAACCAAGAACACACTGGGGTACCACCTACCCATCCATCCATCCACCTCTCTATCCATCATCTTCCTATCTATCTATATGTCTATCTAGTCATCCAATTATCTGTTCATCTATTTATCCATCCATCATCTGTCTACCTATCTATTCATCCATCTATCTGTATATCTATCTACCTGTCAATCTATCCACTAGTTCATACATCTATCACCTGTCCACCCACCTACCTGTCCATCTATTTATTTATTAGCCTATCCATACATGCATATATACATCCCCACACCCATTCCTCCAACTCTGGGGCCAGCATGGCCACCAGAATGATCTTAGAGACAATGGTCAAAGATGAAGTTGCACAGGCAGGTCAGGGCCACACACAGATTGGTGACTCATTTAAAAACCTCCAAACCTCACGTTGGATGAGACTCCCAACTCTACCTTTTATTCTGCTCAGACCAAGAGTCTTCCAGGACCTTGAAGCCCAGCCTCCAGAGCTCCTGAGACTGCAGCAGATTTGGTTGGAGGTGAACGAGTTTGCTGACAGCTGGCCGAGGGTTGGGGTGGCGTGGGAAGGAACCTGTGTCCCCAGCCTAGAAGTGCATCTGTCATCTGTTACATGCCCTGCTCACCCTGCATCCATCTTCTCACGTGCCAGGAAGGTCCACGTGGGTGGCATAGCTAAGCAGTAGGGAGGCACCGAGGAAGCCTCGCTGGAAAAGAGCCAGCCTGGCTTGGGGACCTCGTGATTCAGTTTTGGGGGCAGATAGCCCAACGTACAGGCTCTGGCTGACTGCAGAACTGATGTTCTAGAGCAGTGATTCTCAACCTATGGGTTGTGACCCCTTTGGGGACAAATGACTCTTTCATCCTGCATATCAGATATTTACATTACAATTCATAACACTAGCAAAGCTACAAATTATGAAGTAGCAACAAAATACTTTTATGGTTGGGGTCAGCACAACATGAAGAACTGTATTAAAAGGTTGCAGCATTAGGAAGGTTGAGAACCACTGTTCCAGAGGAAAGATGGGTCATAACTGCGGACTGTGGCATGTGTGAGAAAGAAGAACCACGGGCCACAGAGTGGCTGGGGATCAGCTGAGCAGGTTAGTGGATGTCTCATAAAGGAGGTGACATTTGCATAAGACTTCTCAGTAGAGAGAAAAGGCAATTCAAAGGCTACATGTGGTGGCTGCTCACAGAGACCAAGAGACCACGTGACCGAGGCAGCACAAGCCAGGGGGAGGGACAGTGAGAGGGGCTGGCAGGCATGACCACACAGCACTCTGTAGACTGCGGGGAAGGTCTGACTGGAGAGATGGACAAGCATGCTAGGCCATGGAACAGAGCATGCAAAGGATACATTTTGCGTCACATTAACTCTCTAGGGAAGCACCCAACTTGCATTTATTCAGGCCAAGTTGAGTTCTGTCTTCTGTTGACTGGGGTGGACGCTCCTTAGACTGGTGCATTTGGTGGAGGGTCCCAGCCAGGATCACCTAAGGAAGACCCCTGGAAGTCAGCTCTGCTAACACTTGGAGGAGCCTTCTACAACCAAGACCTGTGTGTGGTGCAAAGAGGGAAGCGAAGTGTCTTGCCAAGTGCCTCTGATGCACCTGACACATGGGCACAGACTCTGAGGTGGCCACTCTGAGAAAGGCAGACATCACTCTGGCTGTGGGAATGCTGTCTGCCAGGGGAACAGATGCTGGACAAGTGTGGGGAATGGCATCAACAATGCTTGAGTTAGTCAGCTGGGGCAGCAGCCAGAATAAAGGGGTGACACTCAGCTGGTCCTGAGCATAGACGGGAATCAGCCAGGAGGCTCCAGAGCAGGTTGGGGGTACTCTAGCAACCAGTGGATGTGATGGGAATGTGAGGCCCTGGAGGAGCCTGGTGGGTCCTGGGGCAGGTAGACCATGGCCATGAAGGACTTGATTGACAAGCAGTAAGTATTGCTTGACTCTTGAAATTTCTTCCCACCTAATCAATCTCATTAATCACTTGTGTTCTGTGTCAATAGGGATACAGCTCAGAAAATTCAATGTAAGAGTGACTTATGCAAGGCTGTATATTTATATTCTGTTATCCAAAGAAGGTTTGAGAATTGAGTGTCCTTACCTGTTACTGAAGCTCTGTGAGGTCAAAGGGGACCACACACCTTTCCAACTTCTGCTACTCCATGGATGGCCTCCCTCCTCATGGCTGCTTTGAGAAACAAGATAGCTGCTGAGCACCAGCCAGAGTGTCCATACCCCAGGGACCCAGAAGGAGGCATGCAGTCAGAGAACAAAGGCACATGTTCCTCACATAAGACTTCTTATGGGATGGTGTTGACCTGAGAGGGAGGTTGGGCAACATCTCCTTCTAGAAGCCATGTGTCCATCTCAAATGGAAGTTCTGTTTCCAATGATGGAAATGGGGGTGGAGATGGGCAGGATGTGAAGCTGTTCAGCTGGGCCCCACTCTCAGATCTTCTGGGAACATTAGCATCAACGCTGGTGATGTCCTTCAGTGGCCCGCCTTTATCACTATGAGTTCAGACATTCATCAAGGGCCTTTTCTTTTTTTGACTTGAAAACATCTCATTCCTGTAGCTAGAGAGTTTTCTCTCCAGGTCCCACCAAGCCCTGGCAGTCCGACAGCCCACTTATAAAATAAACACACAGACACTTATATTATTTAAACTGTTTGGCCTAATGGCTCAGTCTTCTAGCTATCTAGTTCTTACATCTTAAATTAATCCATTTCTATAAATCTATACCTCGCCACGTAGCTCGTGGCTTACCGGCATCTTCACATGCTGCTTGTCATGGCGGCTGGCAGTGTCTCCCTCTGCCTTCCTGTTCTCTCAATTCTCCTCTCTGTTAGTCTCGCCTATACTTCCTGCCTGGCCACTGGCCAATCAGTGTTTTATTTATTGACCAATCAGAGCCATTTGACATACAGACCATCCCACAGCACTTCCCCTTTTCTTTCTTTTTTTTTCAAAAAGGAAGGTTTTAACCTTAACATAGTAAAATTACATATAATTTGGGAATTTGGGCGTAGCTTCTCTTACTACTTCCTGCTGGAGGGGGGCGCTGTATCTTATGGGGACACAAAGAAAATTTTAGGATTATGGACTAGTCCATGAGGCTGTATTGTCTGAGCCAGTTGCCTTCAAACCGTTCTGGATGTTGGATCATCTGGGCCATGGTGTCATCGGAGACCTTTCAGGGGGTCTTGGTTGGTCAAACCTGATGTATCTTAATCTGGAACAAATCCATAGCCTCTGGCTTTCTGTGGAAACAAAAGCAGAGCCTCTTTTCCAAAGCAACATATCCTTACATCCAAATTTTGAAGTCAAGGTACCTTTAAAATATCCATATTGGTTTAACTTAACAGCTTTTATGATTAAATGTTTTTCTTCAGTTACAAATATCAAAGAGAACATAATACAGATTCTCTGTGTGGTAGCCATCTTTACGTGGCTTATTTTTTATATTACCTTGAACCTATTGCTTTAAACTGCAGCATTCTAAGACTGAAATGGTGCTGTGGCTGCTGGCTCCACCCACTTCAGCTTCCCAACATGGCAGTGGTACATTTTTTTCCACCAGCTCTGGGAACCATTAACTCTCAGAAATAGTGGGTCTATGCATCTATCAAAGCAGTGTGTAGCCCAAAAACCTCTTTTTTTGTTTTGTACTAGCAAAGGCTAAATCCACAAGGCAGCTTAATGTGCCACTTGCAGAGGCCTCATTCCCACCATACTGCAGGTCGAGCTCGCACACCAGGAACCCGCCATAGTAGCTCAAACACGCAGGCTGCTGCTAAACTTGAGAGAGACAACTAGGAACTGTTTTTTAGCTCTGTTTTAGAATCATCTTTCTCAGGTTTTAGGTGGAAACTCTTGCCAACACGTTGGGTGCCATTTGTAGCTAGAGAGTTTTCTCTCCAGGTCCCACCAAGCCCCGGCAGTCCGACAGCCCACTTATAAAATAAACACACAGACACTTATATTATTTAAACTGTTTGGCCTAATGGCTCAGTCTTCTAGCTATCTAGTTCTTACATCTTAAATTAATCCATTTCTATAAATCTATACCTCGCCATGTGGCTCGTGGCTTA